>WEIV01016284.1:10602-60784 GCA_013390005.1 Calyptomena viridis | reverse complement strand
ATATTTATCATTTCGTCTACTGCTTCATCCAAATTCTCATACCTGAAAATGCAATTTAGAATAAATGGTATTTTTTAGTGGGGAAAAGGAGTGTTTGTGTGGAATTATTTTTCCTTAATATCTGCTTATGGATTCAGATACATCATAAAAGCTGTTGGAGAACAGTAGCATTAATAAAAGGATGGTTTCCATGGAGAACAAAAAAGGTCAAATCATAATTTATCGAGAAGAATTCAACTCCATCAGTTAAGACTGATACACACTCAAAAATAATTAAAAAATGGCACCTCTGCCAATTGCTTACATGGCTTGTGATCTACAACTCGAAGGCAACATCTCAGGCAAAAGCTGTCATGGAAATACATTTTTATTGCAAATGAGAAGTTGATGGGAGATAAAGCAGGTGAAAAAGCTAAAGAAAAGAGAGCTACATGTCATGCACTCATGGGGTGAGGTGTGCACATCGAATTTAATTTCTGTAATTAAATGTCAGGCTACATAAAGCAAGAATATAATTAGTTCAGTATAATTTAGTGCCATTCAGATGGAACTGGAGCCTTGTGTACTCACCAAACAATTTGTGCTAAAACAACACAAGCTGTTCAAACAAATTGACATTTTTAATTCCTACTTGCAACAGACCTTTATTATCAGTTTCCGAGATGTTTATTACGAAGACAAAAATCTTTCAAAATACTTTGAGAAGGATGAGTCTAGAAAATGCCAAAGCTATTTATCACAAAATAATCAAGTGAAGATAACACTGCAATAATGTACATCCACTTCTTACAATCACCTAAATAGAAGTAACACTACACAAATAAAATTCTGAACTTAATAAATTAATAATTTAATGGGGTTACCCCAAATCCTCTGCACTGAGAAGAGATTTAGATACTTGAAAAGAGGTGAAAAATATAACAGAAATATGCTGGTCTTGATATTGTTCAAGATACCCCTCCCCCAAGCCCCCCATTTCTTGGATTATCAAAACACCTTTTACTCCAAGGTACCCAAGAACTGATTTTTTCTTAAATCTAAGCCCAAAGTCTTTCATATCAATACCTTTAATTCAAAGGAAATACATCTATAAGCACCTTTATGTTTAGAGAAGATGTATTAAGTATCAATGGTCTAGAAATTAATTCTTATCTGAAATTCTTACTCAAGTTAAAAATCTTCAGGGGAGAAAGGTTCAGATAAGAAAAAAATCCCGCAGCTCAAGCTTGAAGATCCACCCCTACAAAAATGAAGATTTTATCACTTCTTGCAAAATTTAATCAAGTTAGCAGTTACCTGGATTTTACTTTACTCAATGTACTACTGCATCAGCATATATTACAAAATTTGCATTGATCCTACTTTCAAAAAAAAAAAATCTTATCCTTCATCACAGTCAAAGCAAGTAATCGTGCATTTTACACATTTATTGCTAATTATATTTGGAATGTGAATCATGTTGCTCCCTAACCTTAATCTCATTTAAGAAAAGATTAACCTTTCTTGACTCTTCACCACAGAATAAACTCTTGAGAATCCCAACGTGAGAATGGACACAGGACACTCACACACCCTATGAAAGCACATTTCCAATTACCCTTATATTGCTGTATCAGACAACATAAACTATTTACAAGTGAGAATTTGTGTATTTCATTAAATTCTAATTAGAAAATACCGAAGGATGTGTCAGAACAGTCCGTTTCTGTACAAGACAGAAAATGTTTTGATTGCTGAACACAAAGTAATTATTTCAGCCTTACAGCATCAGAAGCTGCATAAACACTCTTGTAGCTGAGTAACTGAGGTAAAACCTGGCTAAAACCTCAAAATCATCTGAAATACATCTACAGCAAATGAGCAATGCTGACAGTGAACATGACTTAGCTGAATCAAGAAGAGTACTGTTCCCCTCCAGAAGGATATTCCCAAAGGAGGGATTTGAAATTACGCTTCCCATCTGACCAATACTTAGCCCCATATATATTCATATATTTTGAATAACCCACAAAGGTTCTTATGCTTCCCACTTCAAGACTGAGGTAGTTTTTATTTTTTAATATCTACATGGGGGAAGGGTGTGAAGGAGTATTGATGGCTTGGAACTGGTTACACCAGCAGATTAATAAAAGGCAAGGAATTATTCCAGCAAACAGTTCATGCACAGATGCCACAGCCTTGAATTTACAGGAAACCCATAATCAGGGTGTTACAGAGAACCACCAATGGCCAGAATGTGGGATGGGGTCCCACTGGTGATACATTTCATATTCCAGGAAGGAATTGATAATCCATGTACTGCCCCATGACAGACACTCTGCTTCCTCCTCACCACTTCCAGCAGCAGGACAGAACTCTGCATCCTACTCCTGTATTATACAGCCACTAAACACCAGGGCTTTGCAAAAATAATTGTTATTAAACCTCTTCTTTAGAGCTGGACACAGTCCTTGCAGAGTGAAGGGATTAAGATATATCCTTATGCTTCAAAGTGGCTTTGTGACAACCAGGGGAAAGTGCCCGAGCACAAACACCCCAAGTAAGGTAACCAGTTGTGTTTTGGACTGTCTCTCTGCCAAATACTTTCTTAAGCTAATATTGATACTTTAACCACAGCTCAAATTCTCTGACTGAAGTAAATATGCCTTTATAGTGGATTGCTTTTTCTGGACATTTGCCACTCCAGACATTATCCTTCGTTAATGACAGAAATGGGACTGGCCCTTGTCAAGAAACTGCTTAGGAACACACACTCTGCTTTTTCTTTTTATGAGCATAGAATATGGAAAATATTAACTTACTGAACTAAACACAGCAAATACACCTTTAAAAATTAAACATTTTAGCTTCTTTTGGTACATTTAGTTCTCATCTCCAGGTATTTTCTAAAGTATTATTCTCACATGCCCTTGAATTCAGACCTCATTTTATCACTGCAGAGCTACCAAGAAGCAGATCTTGTCAGACAGTTATTTGATCTGTCACACTACAGTGGGTGAGATATATTATACCACTGATCTTACAGCACCAAGTGAAATGACACATGTCCTGCACACTACGGAACCATTTATCAATACTCTGGGCAGCCTCTGTGGTGCCTCCAAATAGTCTCTGGAATTCCTTCTACCCTCTTACTTTCTCAACTTGAGCATTGCCCTTTAAAACTTATTATAAATGAAACCTGATTAGCCTCACCATAATAGAAAGATCCACTCTCTGTTTGTAGGAGTTGTCTTTGTTTTGTTGCTGTTTTGTGTTTGTTTTTTTTTTTAACTACAGCTCCTTTTCCATTAACAAGAGCATGTCAGCTTTGCTAACTGTATGCAAACTGTGATGCCCATGAAATCATTTAATCTCTGGTAATTCAGACTAAGCAAACATGCAAATACAAGCACTGTTCATTTGAGGTGACATCCTAGCAGGGCATCAGCAAACAAAGTCAAAGATGTGGCTACAAGCAAGTGCAAGACCATCACCACAGCTGTTAATAAAACCTCAAAGGACCATTTGTGGCTGTTACTACAAATTAATATCAAAAAGCCTAAAAGTGAATAATTAAGTTTGCCTAACAGAACAGCACAAAATACCTTTCTCTTAAATTTCTGAAGTCATTAAGAATCCACTAAAGTTTGTTATGTGCTGTTTGTGACATATCTGACTTTACCATTCACATCTGTCAAATATCAGAGACATGGCTTTTGAAATATTCACAACTTAATCAGCTAAAATGTCAATAAAACGTAAAGATAAATAAATAAATAGACTAGTTGTTTAATGATGGTAAATAAAGTTTGCTGGAACAGTCAGACACTCTTGTTCTTCGTCCTTTGTTCAAGGAGGTTTTATACATCAATGCTTCAGGTGTAATATCACTCCACAACTGATGTAAAGTGAATACAATCAACTAAAGAGGTTGATTTCCATTTCAGCTCTGTGAGGTTAAACAGAAAGGCCCCAATCTTCTTAATGGGACTTGCCTGCAGAGCTCAGCACACCAGCAGCTAAAGCTCTGGGTGTCACACCAGGACAGCAAAGAGAAAAGGGAATTCCTCTCACCAAATAAATTCCTCTCACCCCAAATAATAGAAACAGGAAGAAAGAAAAGCCCAGAGCAACCAGCTACTTATTACAGCAAATTATACAATGAATACTGATCTCTCAAATACTGTTTAGACTGAAAATTTCACCGATAAAACTGCACCTGCCTCATACCCCCAGTTAACTCCAGGTAAGGTTCAAAAGAACCTCCAACACCTAAAGCAGTTGGAAGCTACTGGAAAACAAACGAGCAAAACACCATTTCCTCTCCCTCGGCCGGGTCCATCTTCTCCAGGAGTGTGTTTGCCAGAGGGGCTGGAATTCTCTCAAGCCTCCGATGCTGTTGGGTCTCTCCCTGCAGGTCACGGAGCGGGAACTGCCGGGGTGTCCCCTGCGGGTACTCAACAGCCCCAGGAACAGGCTGCCATGGCACAGAGAGGTGACTGCAAGTGACAGCACCTCCCACTGACAAGCCCGACTACTGTTTGTATGTGGAAATTACCCACATTGAAACCAAGAAGCTTCTATTTAGCTTAACAGGTATTATTTTACAAACTTCCTTCAATTACTTTCCTGTTCACCTAATCAATCTCTTTGATTGCAACTGCAGCCTATCTGTTCTGTGTGCTGCTATTTCCTCTATTTGAAACGGGGTTTCTGATGTGTCTGTACCTTGTAGCTCATACACTGCAGGTATTTCTGACTACAGCTTCATACATCAGTTACACAGCTGCCCTGTATTAAGCAGGTTGATTTAGTTTTTATCTGTGATTAGGCAGCCAAAAGTAACAAGTTTGACTTCACAGGACCAGCCACCCTACTTTTTAGCAATTCTATTAAGACTTGGAATGACCATTCTATTCAGACTTGGAATTCACCTTGGGATGAATTCCCATATGCCCAAGTCAGAATTCAGGACTTCTTTTCCCCTTTCCCTCTTGGACACGAAGAAGAGGCACAAACATATCCTGTCCTTAGGAAAAAAAAAATAAACATTTACCTTCCAAATAAATACTGCTACTCGGGAAAGATTTTTGTGAAGTCAAAAGGTGACAGAAATAGCAGCTTTTGTACAGGAAAGGAAGATGCACAAAAGAACAGCTTTTAAAAATAATCTAGGCAAAACTGACTTTTTTTTCTACTCTCCATAATCAGCAAAAGTTTGTGCATCTTTGCACACAAAATAATTACGTTTAATCAGACGCTTTTGTCCAAAGGTTACAATTATCATTAATTTGCTCTGAGCTGCTAATTAATCATCCCGAAATGAGGGACCTTTTCAACTAGAAATTATCGATATATAGACAAAAGTAAGGCACACGCTTACAGGGAATGTTTTCAACATACTTTGTACTTCAAGAGAATGAAAACTACATTGAATATTTATTCTTCTAAACGCTCAGATAGTTAATATGGACAAATTGAACAGCTGGCTTCCTGCCTAAATAAGTACAAGAAAATTGTTTGGGTTATTTGGCTAACTGGATTTTAAAAAGCCCAGAAGAAAAACACACATAGGTTTCCAACAGCAAGTATTCCGAATATTTACATTACATGGCTCCATGTCCCTGCTCACCTCCGAGGAATGGGCATTAACTCCCCACACTTCTCCACTTGAACTAGTCCTGGTGCTGTTATTTTACACCTCTGCCCATCTGTGCTGCCTTGAATAGTTTTCTATACAACTGTAAGCATTTGTTCATCACTTAACAGGACAAGCCCATTTGGCCTCATTGTTTGCCTGGCAGAGGTTTTGTGACTGTACTTAACTTGTACAGTTTGGTCCCAATAATTCCCGTTTTAATTTCAGTGTGAAAACCATCCATCAGGTCCTTACAAAGGGCACATCAGCTGAGAGAGGGTCACTGACAGAGGGCACAGACAAAATTCATTCTTATCTGTCCCTCTGATAATTCTGCAAACAGAAGCTGCAGAACTGGGTTTTAAAGCCTGTCTGCCTTTTTAGAGTAAGAAAAAACCCAAACAGCTGTACACTCTCTTCTATTTAAAGACTGACAAGCTTTCTGCATCACAAGTTCACTAATAGCAAAAATCCATTCTGAAGTGAAGCTGATGAGCAGGCCTCCTCCTAAAATGACTAAGCAGAGTCAGAGATGTAATCTTATCTCCTTTTTAAGTTTATATTTACTTTTCTATTTCTCTGCATAATCTCTTTTTGCAGCAAGATAAAAGGATTATTTTTATCATATAGTCTGTACCTAAAAACCCAGTGATTATCCATCAGATGAAATTACAATTTAAAAAAATTATTTGTGGGGGGGGGGAAAATCAGACAAATCAAGTAACATATTGTATATAGAATCTGTTTGATACAGACCTATATACAATCTATACATAGTACAATTCATAAAATAGATACATGAAAATAATTTCACATCAAATTATACAAAGTAAAATGTTGAGTTTATCTGGGCATGGATTACTTAAAAATTCAGGAGTCTAAATAAATGTTGCACACTCCCCAGTGCAGAAGTGAGATGTTATGTTAACTGCACCTTTGATTTGTGCATTTCTGTGGTAAAGTCAGTGTACACTTTATCTCAAGAGTCCAAAGTAAACATCAGAAAAAAACCCAAATAAATATTACAACCAAGTCAAAGTTAGGCTGAACATCACTCACAATGAAAGTAGCAGAGATAACACTTACAGAGCCAATTGAGAGAATAAATATCTCTTACTTCTGAAAGTCATAGCTTTATGGCTTATACCTTCACAGTAGGAACAAGTTCCATGATAGAACAGCAATTTTTATCACCTAAATATCTTCCCATTTTCACATTCATATTGCAGAACACTTCTAAAACCAGGTTAGCTCTAAGCTGTTAATAACCAATACTCTGACATTCCTAACACTATATAAGAGTTCTTCATTTTAGTTCTGCAGTTTTAAAAATGCTAAAGTTAATTTTAATTTCCAAAGACATGGAGGTTAATGCTTTAATAAAGTCTTTTAAAACGAATCCTCATCTATCTGTTTATGATTTTGCAAAGATCAATGTTTCAAGTTCTTGCAAGACTCCAGGAATACTTCAGACACATCCAGTCAGTCTCCACTGACAAGTCACCACCTCACTCCATACTCAAGTTGTGGAGCTCAAAGCAGTACCATGTACAATTCAAGACTGAAATCCTGCCCCAAACACTGCAACAGCAGACAAAAATCATAACTACAGTGGAAATGTGCCACAAAACTCCTCATCACCTGCACACAGTGAGCCCACAACGAACCCAGGCGAGGGAAGTTCCACACAAAATCCACCTCTTTTCCTCTAAGTCACTCACCATCCAAACTCCTGATGTATTTCCAGAGGTTTTTCCCTGCACTAAACCAGTCAGCTTGTCTCTAGTTTTACATCTACTGGTGACTCTTGTCTCATCTGCTGCAACAGTTCTGCTTCACGAGACTTTTCCAGTGCAGGCTGATGAGAAGCACCACGTGGCTCATTGTCATTACCCAAACACATTGGAATGGACAAAGAAAACTATGAGCTTACAAAACTCTAATTTCACACAACATTTACTGAGACACAGGACACAGGCCTGTGAGACAATTTTTTGCTAGCAAGAAAAAACAAACCAAACCCAAAGAAACCTAAAGTGACAAGGAATTGACAAAGTCATGTATTTTATTCAAAGGTAGCCAAAAGATTTCCAAAGCTTGAAATGAAGATCTTGACTCAGCTTGGCTTCTCTCAGAGTTAAAAAAAAGAGCCTTGGAGCTGTACCTGTTACCTGTGCACACGACTGGCAGCACCAGGCCAGTGTACAACACATGGCTAAGTTGAGTATACACTGCTCAGTATGTCATACAACCATATCATAATTAAATCAGAATGCAGGTTTAAGCTCTAAAATCTATATAAAATCATAAAAAATGTGATTGTAAAAGTAACTCTGGTTTTAAACCAGGTATGTTCTTTTTTGTTGTTATTATTAAGGTTCTGGTGCATTTGTATCATGCACGTTGCTATTGCAGGAAATGTACTTCATAAAGACAGATATGACCTTGAACTCCTGCTCAGATGCTGCTGTGATGAGATTTTCAAAGCATAGAACAAGTTAGACTTATCACCATATAAGTTGATCAAGCATGTTAGATCAATAAAATCAACTCTAGAATTCATAAAAATGCTATTCATTCCCCTAGACTTGGTCAATGGTCTTTTAAAAGGGTATTTCAAAATTTTCCTACAAAACCAGGATCACTTTGTGGTATTAAACATTATTCTACTCAGTTCTTACCAATTTTTTACTCTAGTTAGTAAATTTTTTGTCTGTTTGAATAAAAGGCTGAAACCATAAGTAAACTTCACCACTGGGCCCAGTCTATGCTCTGCTTCAAAGGAAAATTTAAATTTACTCCATGGAAAATTTCTACCTGGACTGGTAGATTGTTTATTTTCCTACAGCCCAAGTACCACTCAGGAAACATTCTTGTGAATTAAACAGTACATTCAATTATGTCTCATTACTATAAAAGCAACAGACTTTTCTCTGAATTTAACATTCACAGTCTCCACTCTCAGGAGATTTTTTTAATCACTACAGAGAGAAAATTCTGCTCAGAATATCCTGGGACAGCTTAGAGTCGTCTGAGTGCTAAATTCTCCTCCTGATCTTGTCTGTCAAAGCCATCTCCATAATTTTTATCAAACACCTTAGTAAAGCTCCATCTGTTTTGTGGCAAAACAGCAGAACTCCCCCAGCAGCACTGTGGTTAAGTACCATTTAGGCTCTGTTCTGCACGTCTACCAGCTCACCTTAGTTCAGAATAACTGGGAACCTGCAGGACAAACTTGATATATAAATGTGGGCAGATGCATTTAGACACCAACCCCACACCCCCCTTTGGCACTGGCTCTGCCCCCTTCTGTTGGCTCTTACTTGCACAGCAGCTCTGACCTGGCAACCTTGGCCACCTTGTTGCAGGAGCAATATAGAAAGACTACACGGCAATCCAAATAACCAAAGCAAAATCCAGCAACAAATCAGTCCCAGAAAAATCAAGACAAGGTTAGAAAACAAGTATGAAAACAAAAAAATGTAAAAAAAAAAAAAAAAAAAATCGGTCTAGTGCATCCTGTTTACAGAAACTCAATTCCCTCACTAACAAGTTGACTTGCCCAGCACTTCAGAACATTGTCCAGGTGCAAATCACACCCAGTCTCACCATTACAGATTGTTTCTCCATGTTATTCAAGAGCCCTGTTCCACCAGCCCCAGAATGTAAGGTGACTGTAGCTTTTCTTTTTGGGGTCCTTCTTTCCATCTTTAACACTGCCACCCTGCAGGGAAAGGGAGTAATCCCTTTCCTTTTGTCATACATTCCTTCTGTGCTTCCCCAAAACTACACGTACAAAATAGTTCTCAGCAACTGCTATCGAAAATTAATCACCTTTGAGGTTTGATATAGAAATAGGTCATGAACTGCACCAAACAGCTGTATATGCTTCCAGAATGGATTAAAAACAGAGTATTTGGAATGAATATGCCATAAGAGTGCAGGGTTTCCAGGAGGAGTCTGATGGACACTGACAGCACACTTCCAGGAGATCACAGTTAAGAAAGACTGTATTTAAACAGAAGCAGATTCTTCATATAGATTTTTCTTACTCTTAAGGAGTACACTATCTGTTTTCTATAGCTCTAGTACTAAGCATGCAGTTTCATTAAAGGTGCAATTTACAGCCCATCTCTCTCTGAATTCCAATTACTCCTAATGTAAAATCCTTTAGAAACTTCTCATGACTTTCAAGCTCTATCTTTTCACATCAAATAGTTCCTTGAGCAAACCTTTCCCTTCAGCAACTGAACCTCAGTACTTGGAAGACACATTAGCGCGGAAATTCAGCCTCCCTAGAATAGTGAGGCAGTCAATAGGAAAAAGATGGATGCTTTGCTATCAGAACAACGAGATCTGATCTCTGACAACACAAGCCTTGCCCATCAGGAACTCTTTACAGATAAGTTTCTGGAACATTAGTTTCTACACTTCCAGTAAGTTGACTGCCAGAAGCCAGACCACACAGATCACAGTTGGACAGAGCTCTCATACTGCGCTGAATTCTGACAAAGACAATAACTTACCGTATTTATATGCATTTGCTTTGTGATTTGTTTTGTGCTGGTAAACTGTTGCCAAACACAAGCAGGCTACACACATACATTCCTCCTTAATACCTGCAGGAATCCCAAGAACCAAGTCATCTTCCAAACATGCATGAATACTTCACATATGGAGGTCTTCAAAGACAGAAGATCCCTTACCAGATTCTTTGCACAACTTTCAGCAGTTGTACATTTCCTTTTCACATCTTGAGCTGATGACAGGGAACAACATGCCAGCTTTTCCAGGCACAGAAATACACTGAAAAGCACTCTCACACCATTCATGTGGTTGCTATAGACCTAACTCTTCTTCCTATGTGAGATCAAAACATTTCACACACAGTATTACACGAAAACAATGTAATTAAAAACATACTTCAAAGTCACTTTGTATGTGTCAATCAGTCAAATCAATGGTATTCATACATTGACACTGCACATCTCTTCCACACATCTGGGTATTTTTATGCTTTAATCTGGTTCTAAGGATGCTGAAAACTTGGAGAAAATCCTGTTTCCAGGTAGCTCTGCTACCTTCGAAGCATCCTTTGAAGATTGTCCCACATTTCATACTAGTTCTTCCCTCCACTTCATCCTCACAAGTTGCCAAAAGCACCAGTATATTTTCTCATTGGTTACACTGGAACATACTCATCACTACAGCACAGCACTGCCTCAGCCTCTGACTCCAGTATTATGTGACTAGAAGTTCCTGTGGTGACCTCTTAATCCCTCAATTAAGAAGTTCAGATTTCCTCAGAAATACCTTTCAGACCCACCATATCATTCTATGCAAACAGAGTCCACAATGCAGGGCACTAATCACAACACAGACCAGATCTGCATTTTATGCTTATCAATTCCATTCACCCTTTAGGAATGAAACATGCCTAAATTCCAGGGTCTCCCACCAATCCAGAGACTCGGGTGTCACCCCACAGGTGAGCAGACTTATTTCACTGCAGCTCCTGACAGTAATTCCTTTTTCTTAATGAACAAATTCTCCTTTAGGAAATTTGTGTGTTTTATGAGACAACACATGAACCTCAAATACTAACAATAGCCTACTAGACTGCTGATATTCAACCTAACCTTCCAGAAAAAGGTATCAAAACCAACACAGATTCACTCTGAGTACTTTTTACATATCACACTTTCACAGGTTTGGTTTTCTTAAGCAACACGAATCCATCAGTATTATCAGTGTGAAGACTTAGAGTGTGTCCTCCAGCAAAATGCCTCACGTAAGCTCTGAACCGGTCAGCAAATAGTCCCACATTCACAACTGGGGCTGTGGCAGACACAGTTCTGAGCTTCCACAGCATCTATTAAGCTCTGTGTCATGAGTCATAGACGATGCTGCTGCTTCCCATTGTTCTGTGCAGAGGAATGGGGGAAGGACAGCTCGGTGTGGGAAAGAACTCCAAGATCTAGACAGCATTTGGCACACAAGTCTGAAAAGCTCTGCTCATTTACAGTATTATTCTTGAAACATTAACTAGTAAGTGCTCTGCATTTACTAAGGAAATAAGCTGGATAGATTAATTCAAACAATCAGACTAATACAGCAAAATATAATTACTGACACGTAAATTGCAGGGACTCACTTTCAGGGCAAGTTTTCTGTAGCTCACACATGAGTAAAGAATGTGGAATTGTATTTACTGAAAGTTGAAACATGTAAGGAAATGAAAAATCAGAAAGATCCACTGGAAATGTCATTAGTATTGTTAGGGAACAAGAAATAAATAGAAGTCCAGTGATCAGAAAATAAATCACAGCACTATGCAAGACCTGACACACTCTCTGGAAACAGATGGATCAGCATTTCTGTCAGTTGCAGTTCTGTCAAAATCAGCCTTTGCCAGTTCAACTGTCCCTGCCCTGGCTGGCACTTTGTGATGGGGAAACAAGGCTGGATAACTTAAAAATTAATTCAGGTAAAAGGACTTGTTTTTCCCCCACCCCAGTCGATTCCTCCCTCTGTTACCCATCCAGAGGAGCAAGTTCCACAGGCACCAATGGGCATCCTGATGCTCCCTGCCACAGCCACCAAGAGAGGGTCAGGACTGCCTCACACTGTCATTTAGACTGAAATTCCTGATAGGAGGAATGCCAGTCAGTCTGGAGCCCTGGCATCCCTCTGGGATGCTTAACAGCACCCACGCATTTCACTGTTGTTCAGGGCAGTGATCCAGCGAGGGCCCGCCTGCCTCTCTGGGCTGTGGGCTCCTCCTGAAACAAGCTGGTACAATCAATCCCATCCACTGCCTGTTCCTGGAATAAGTCAGGAGTATTAAAGAAATGGGGTGAGTGGAAAATGAATGGTTTTGACTGTGGTCAGCCACCACCTGTCTCAGGGCCGGTGGCACAACCTCACTCTACTTTACCTCTTGGCAAAGGAGCTGTTCCAAGAGCCCTGGCACTGTGGTTTGGGAAGCAACCACAGAAGGGCAAACCAAAACACCTCTGTTTACTTAACTGAGGTGAATGAATAAAGAGGTTTGACTTGGAAAGCTGTCCCAGAACCAGGAAACTTCTACTTGAGTGCTCTCACAAATCACACTCAGCAGGTCTGACCAATACAGCAGGTATTTACAACAGCTTGCCTCACACCAGAAAAATTCAATGATTTTTAGTGTACTGAGAGTAGTTTCAGTTGTCTGCTTTTGGCCTACAGCCCTAAATAGTGTCCTTGCAGAACATACTTTTGTTAAAAAAAGGTAAAATACTTTTCCATATTCCCTAAATATGCCACATGATTTCTTTCCTTTTAGGATTCAAAAAAAAAAAAGTCAGTTTAAATCCATTTTGGGATCACTGATACATAAAAACTACCCTCGCTGTAGTTACAAGACAAAAATCAGTGGCAATTTATATGAGAATCCTTTTAATCTTTTAAAAGCTATTAACTCTCCAGACTTCCTCAATACCTTCAGTATTTAAATGCACTTGTTCCAGCCCTTCTCTGTCCTCAGACATTGCTCAGGATGTACATGTCAGCAGCATTAAAATGATGGCACACTTGACACCAAAGAAAAGTCATCTGCTGCTTTGTTAGTTTTCTTTTTCTCCTCTTTCCCCTCCCCTCCTCTTTCAAACGAAGTATGGCAACCATTTGACAGCCCAGCAGTGTTTTGCCCTCCTGAACCCTGGCAATGACCCAGAGGATTTGCACTCTCCTGCTAATCACCAGTCTGGCTGTGGCCATTTCCCATGACATAGCTGAAATTCTCCAAAACTTGCCCTCTCAACTCCACCACCAGCCCATACTGAAACTATTTGCTGTCAGTCCCAGCTCCGGCTGCAGCATCAGGGCTGCAAGTCTGTCACCCTCACCCCTGAGCCACCGTGGGACACAGGAGCTCCCTGGGAGCTGCTTCTCAGGCAGCAGGAGCAGGTCAGCTTATCTGACACACACTTGAAAAGGAAACCAAACTTAAACATTAAAAATACACTCAGCACGTAACGAAATGACATATTTAAGTATTTATCTCAAGTTAAACAGGAGGCTTGTTTCTATTCCAGCCCCTCTGCCATTCCAGGCTCACCTCACCTTCACACACTCCTCAGCGGTGCATAAAAAAGGCTCAGAGTTATTTTATTCCTTTCTATTACTATCGGGAACCATGGGAAAGATAAAATCCAATTTCTGATATGTCCCTGTCCTTCTATTATTCCATAAAAATTGGACAATATTAATGCCCAATTAGTGTCCAATATTGGACAAAATTAGTGTCATTGAAGTAAATTGAAACAAAAATTAAAGTTGTTTAAATCACACGCTCAGATTTTACAATTTCAACTTCATTGTGTTTAACCAAAAAAATTCCATGACTTTTCAAGACAAGGCACAGCTAAACCCTCTGTGTCCTGCCTCTATATCAAGAGACTATTTAAGCACTGATTTACAACTGCTGAAAAAACATCAGTACGTCAGGAACAGGAACGATCACAACTCAGTCTTTTTAGAATTTACTTGTTCTTTAACAACTTAAGACAAATCAAGTAGTATCTGATTTTCCCAATATTCCCATTAAAACCTCAAAGTAGCAATTTTTAAGTCTACAAAATGTTTCATTCAAAAACTCCCAGATATCTCAATAGCTGGCTGCTTGTACTATATCCCCATACTAACAATCCCAAGGCAAACAGTGGCATTATTGTAGCACTTTTATGAAATCTACAGTAGCGTGAACATTTATAACATGTTTGGGCTCTTGCACTACACACTGTTTTCATTAAGCATTACATTTTCTGGAAAAACAGTCCAAAGGTCCACAGGCAGAAACAGTTTCCAAGAGCAACTCGGCATCAGCACAACATGCAAGAGGAGTGATGGAAAAAAGTAACTACCAAGAGGGTCAGTAAAATATATGAGTATGTGAAACAAGCATCACACAAAGATGTTTGGCTACTTAAAGTAAAATAAATCACCCACTCTTAACACCAGTGCTAACTCACAGTAAACTAACCTGCACAAAGTTACTTAATAGAAAATGCCATCCAGTTCTTTAGAACAGAAGTTGTTTAAATAATGCACGCACTTCGACAACTGAAAATTCCAACCAGGACACCGAGTTTTGCTCACCACATTCCAAAATTCCTTGCCCTTATCTGGTAATTCTTTGCCTTATTACCTAATAATTAATATTTTCCTAGATGACTAAAAATCCGTCCAGGCACTCAACTCATAGTTACTGAATAAATGGGTTTTCCATGCAGGACTTTAGTTCCCCCAAGTTATTACCTAATACAGTTTGAAATGCTGAGCAGAATGTGGGGATTTAGAGCAGATGGACTCTGCAGGCACCTGACTGGGCTCAGAGCAGTGACATCCATGAGAATAAATGCACTTCTCCACAACAGCAGCATTTGAGCCCCAGTTGTCCTGACTCTGTAACTCGGTATATTTAGAACATGGACTCCACTGTGTAAAGGCAACAACATTAAAAAAAGAAAAAATTGTCTTAATTGTCTCAATTAAGGATTTTGGTTGAGTGGGTTTTTACCAGTCAGTGTAAATTCAAAAGGACTATGTGTCTTTCCAAGGCTTTATAATGATACCATTTATTGCTAGTTTTGATTTCAGGGAGTTCAGCAATGTGTGCTTTCAGATTAGTTTCCACAACCATGGAGCTGCAGGAAATCAGGGCTATCCCAGCCCAGGGATAATGGCACTGGCACCACAGGGAGCCCCAACTCCCAGATCCTGGAGGCCCCGAACTGGCTCCTACTGGCCATTATTCAATCTGAAGACACCCAAATCTGCAGTACTAGAATAAATCAACTGCCACAAAATCCTCTTCCAGGCTGGCAGACCCTGATTTTGGCTCCTGTTCACATTTATGTCCTCTAATATTTTTACATTCTATAATATTAATATTTTTATACAAGCAATATAAAAGCTACCAATTTTTTAATACCTACATAAAATCCTGGGGCAAAAGAGCCCTAATTCCCATAAGAAGTCTCTAAACATGTGTTTTAGTGAGTGGAGATAGTTTCATTCAAATACTGAGCTGCCTTGGGGTAATTCAAAGGAATAAGAGCAGTGCACCTCAAATGTAACTGCTATGTTCTTTTATGAATTATAAAATGTATAACCCTATGAAATGTTAATCAATAATTTAATGTACTATTTTCAATAAGCATCATCACTACATGGTAACAAGTGGGATGGATAGATGAAAAGTTACTTGGTGAAATGAGGATTCAAAATTATTTGCCAACCCTTTAAACTAACCAAAATAAGAATAATTTAATATCTAAATAATTAAGGACAATTATGCTATCTGGAATTATTTAAGATACAAGACTATGAGGTCATGTCTATCTTCAGTCTATGAATATATAAAATGAGGAGACACTAAATAATAAATGGTTTTTATCAACTCACAAACTGAATTTGTCATTTATTACAAATTAAAAGAGAAAAACATTACAAATATCTCATTTTTTTCTTCAAAAATAAACCTTTCTAAAATTCAAGTCCTTGTCTCATTCACACAGTTGAAAATTATTTCACATACCAGTCACACAACATTTCCTTTTAACCATTTTGTTTAAATAGCTGGGATTTTCCTTTAATTTAAATAGACTGCTGACATTGTAGTAACATTACCTTAGAGACTGTTTGGAAATAAATTCAAAAATTAAATCAAGATCATCAGATTAGGATCAGAAAGAGAACAATCCTTTTTCTTGTAGCTGCAACCTGAAACTAAGTTAATATCGTATCAATTCAAAAGCTACATTCTTAGATAACGTGAGGCTGAGCCCAATTTGCCCTCCTTTCAAATGTTACCATGAGATACATACACAAAAATGCCACAGAGCATCAAAGTCTTGGCAGATTCAGGACTGTGTGTTCTGAAGCCTCTGCACACTCAATTATTGACAGAGCCAGGAGGTCAGGAAGGCAACAGGCCAGGAGCAACTCCCAGCTCCATCCTCTCCACACACCCAAAACTCAAACAACATCCTCTGGGGACCTCAGGATTTTCCTCCTGAAGGCAGGAAAACATGGGTCCTCCAGAAAAAAACCAACTGGATATTCCTGCCCCAGTAGGAAGACGTCAAGTCTCCATCCATGCCAAGTCCACTCTGGGACCTCACTGGGGAAGGAAAACCGTGGGAACATGAGCCATCTCTACTACACTGCCTTTTTTCTTTTCCCTTTTTCTATTATTTTCTAAAAGACTCTGGGCAGCACCTTTGAGCATGTGAAATATAATAACCCTAACACAGACCAGCCAGTCTGTTTTACATAAGGTGGTTTTCAGCAGAGCAGAATTCAGACACATTCAGGAAAAGTAGAAAGCAAATAAGTTTCTCCCACAACGAGATGCAAGAAGATAAAATATAAGAACACTGAACACCAAGGCACATCCTACCTCTGAAAAGGACACCAAAGCCAATGTTACAAGAAGATTCAAAAAGCACAATTCAGGGTAGGAGACAGCTAAAATTTACTTTCCTCAGCAGCAGTTCATCAATTCCAGCTCCTGCTGGCTTTCAAATTTTGTCAGAGTTGAGAACCAACATCTCACACTCTTGCAAGATCCAGATGATGAGCACAGTCTTGCACCTCTTAGGCACAGGATCTTCCAGCACCCACAACCCTCTGTCTACTGCATTTATTCTTCCATTGTGAATAGAAGGAGGAAAAACAAAGACAGACTCCACAGTCTACTACCCCATCCATAGTGTCTGCCAAACCTTGAACCAGCTAAAAGCTTCCAAACCCTAGCATTAAATACTGTAAATAATACATTTAACCACAGAATATTTCAGGTTGTAGGGGACCTCTGAGGTCATATGGTTCAAATTCCCACTCAAAACATGGCCAGTTAAATGGTAGTGAGGTTAATATGCTCCATTTTTTTATAATGTATTGTGTACATATTCTTATATTTCTGGCAGGAGAATCAGAAAAATCTCATTCTACAGGAGAAAGAAACAAATGACTTGGCCAACATAATACTAAAGATGAAAACCTTAAAAAGCAGGCACATTAGTGGGGGAAAAAAAAACCTAAACAACCAAGTGACTGTTGATCTAAGACATGCCACTGGGTCTATTTCTTCAACTAATCTCCCCCCAACCTGTACAGATGAAGTCAATTGTGGAAAATTACTTGGAAAAAAACCTCAGTGAAGTATTTAACTGTTGCATAATTCAATAAGCAGAGTTTAAAGTTACACAGAAGTATTGTCACAGGCCATTCACCACAGCAGCATCCCGAGCAGCCCTCTAGCTCTTGAACACTCACTGGTACATGCTGGAGCTTGTTTCATTGGGAATACCTGAAATTTTCCTAGATTAAAAACTGCTTCCCCACAGTTTTTAACAGTGTTTTCCTTTCAGGTCACCATAAGGGAGATGCCAGGCTGAAAATCTAAAGAACAGCTCACTCTGCCATTCTTCCTTGCAATCTGACATTCAAGCACTGGTGTAGATACACAAAAAATGCTATAGAAAGTCTCTGCTAACTGAAGTTCTTCCTAATTTTCGGGACAAGGTTACAGAGTTATGCTGGAGTGATAAGTCCTCACTTTTCATACATTATGGTACATTCAATATGCCCTAAAGGAAGAGAGAAATCCTTTCCCCCTTTTCATTTCATTATTTTGAAAGGAAGGGCTCTAAGAAGTGAATTAAAAGATATAAAAACCACAGAGTGGTAATAAATAAGTCTCAACTTTTAAAGGTATATCATTTATACTTTCTGCAGAATTGTACCTATTTACATACACAACTTACAAACTTGAAATACAAAGTAGAAAACAATGTAGCTCATATTTTTGCCAAGTCTGACACCCAACACATGGCTGTTGTAAAGCACAGCTATCCACAGGCCAAACCAGTGACTGGACCTTTGTTCATGTGCTTGTTTAAACACAATGAAACCAGTTTTCCTCATTAAAGAGGAGGTGGAATAAGCTCCAGCTGCAAGAGAGTGAGGTGGTCCTTATTTTAAAAGCTAGCAATGCCATTTGGGACAAAGGAGTAACAACCAGCAAAGAAAAATAACTCCTTTCCAGCAATCGAAATACCAGTTTTGAAGATAAAATAGTGCAAAACCCAAGGACAGTGAAATGAAACAATCTTTTCCTTTGAAGTTCACCACCAACTGGGGCAAGTGGCATGTTGCATTCCCCAGGCTTATGGGAAATTTGTTTCCTGTCATGTCAGGAAAAAAACACCATTACTGCTGTGGTCCCCCTGGAGCCTATAATTACTGATGCATTTAAATTACACTTTATCAAAATACTTGACAAATGTTGCCTTGAAAGTCAAAACTAAACAGTCCACTTGAGTAATGTCAGTGTAACTCTGTCCCTGTTATAGGAAGGATTGGTGGGAATGGACACACTGGACCAGGATGGGCATTTCCCAGTCACATGACAAACATCCAAAAAAGCAGTGACAGAGTTTCACTAGGTAATAATTCCTTTAGGGGAGGAAGTGCTGCATCCTCTCAGCAAATCCAGCAAGGGCCATGGACAGATTTAGGTGTTTGATTGGAGCCAGTGTGACTGCAATGAACAACTGGGACTGGTATCCCAAGTGTAGCCATTGGCAGCCAAACAAGTGCTTCATATGGCAGGAGAAACATGAGGCCTCCAGAGCACGGGAAGGGAAGTTGCCTGAGTAAAATTCCTCCTACAGACCAGCAAGTTCCTGGATCAAATAACACCAAGGCACTGCAAAGGCTGCCCCTTCTGCAGAAAAAGTCCTCATAAAAAAACCTAGCACAATAGACCTTCAGCTCTGCTCCCAGTGAGGGAATCTGAAGTATGGGGTTAGTTGAGCAATTGTTGGGAGAACGTAGAGGATGGTGTGAATACAGGTGACTCAAGGGAAAAACAGGCAAAAATTCTATCCCAATACTCTTCAAGGTACAGTTACTCTATGTATACACTATTTGTAGAAAAATCAGTTTAGGGCTCAGAGACTGAGCACTCTGCACCTTCTTCACTGCCAGTGATAGAGAAAGAACAGTGAGACAGGACTAGCCCAGTGATGATCATTATACCCAACAGAGTTCTATTCCTGTGCTTCTGTGGTAGAAGATAGTTACTTTTGTTGAGACAAACTGTATAAGCAGAACATTTAGTTTCATATTGGATGACTTGTCAGCATTTTTCCCCTCACAGTTCACTAAGCACTGCTGTTGTACCTTGCACGTAAACCACTCAAAACATGAAATTTAACATTCCGTCATAGATGAATAGGAAAGGAGTAAATTGATATCAGCTGTTTCCTGAAGAAAATCTTTCACAGATATGTCTTTCGTAAAACAGCCCATCAGGGAGTTTACAGAGCAAAGCAAAAGACAGGTACTTAATTTCAAATTTTCAATTTTCTTGGTAGTATTTGAATTTTCATTGTAGAAAACATCGAACTTCAACAGTGGCAATTACTGTATATTTGAATAATGTCACTAAGTTCCAAAGTATTAGATAAGGGAAACATGAAATATCATCACATGGACGTTGTACAACACAAGGTGCCGTAAGCCTTTGTTTTCAGTGTGTTACACCAAGTTAAGAAATAAAAGCAGTTCAAAGGCACACCTTGTACAACATCCCTGCCTTAGTCACCAGAGTAAGATGATAATAAACCGCCCTTGCCAATCTATTCTTGTAGCACCGTGTCATTCAATGACTTGCACGGGTTATTTTAATTTTGTTTCATGAATAGTTTCTACTCTTGTAAGTTTTAGAGCACAGACTGCACTTGGGACATGAAACTGCATCAGGCTCCAGATCAAATCCCTCCTGGTTCAGCTCCACCTTGACCCTTTTGACAGGCACACATTTGCCTCGGGCTACAATCCCACGGCTTCTCTCAACTGAAAGGGATTTGAATCATAATGAAATCCTGGATCATTTATGACTGTATTTCAAAAGCAAACGTAGTGCATTTAAAAGTAATAGCAGCATTGGTGTTGGTGACCTTTAGGTGTCTGAAGTACTTTAAACAGGAATGCCCTATTACCCCTGTGAAACACATGGAAAAGCTCCAGAAAGCCCGACTTAAGCTTCCCATTGTACACGTTACAGACTTCAAGAGAAAACCAAATGTGGATTAAAACAAGGGAGTATTTGGCCTTGCACCACTTTACCCACCAAACCCTTAACTCATGGGGCACTCTGCAGGTAAAGCTGAGTTCTGTTGCCATGGCACAGCCAGCAGGACAGCTGGATGCCAGAAAACTGGTGATGGGAAATGGCCTTTTGTTTGTGAAGACATTGGCCAAAATCAACACTTCATGTGCAACACGTGTAATTTAACCCTCATTGGTATCTCTACACCAATGATCACATCCCCTACTTCTATTTCCACTACACACTAAAAGAAATTCTCATTATCTGCAACATAGTTCCAAAGTATTTGAAAGGACTTTTACAAGACCATGAATGTAAACTCATCTTTGGCCTCAGGATGACATTCTATTATGGAAAGCAATAGAAATATTTACATTATCATTATGATATTTTTCCTGTTACACAGATGAGATGTCTGTGCTTCAGGTCATCAGTTAGTCTGTTCCTTTCAGTCTGTTCACTCCGCATAAGGAAATGGCCTCAAGGTGAAAATAATGCCAAATGATTCTATTCTCATCTCTTGTTCACCAAAAAAAAAGGCAGTTATATTCACTCTGCATTTTCTCCTAATTGCAGGAATGATAATTTATAAGTGAATTTCCCACTGCTCATTCTAACCATGGACAGGACTCCAGCAGCTCCAGACCAATGACTAAATTGAGCATTCAGCAAAACACTTTTCAGCTCCTTTCAGAATAAAGTCACCAGGGAAAGGCAAAAAATATCCACATATGAATTAACCGATTAAAGGGAAGGTTTTGAATAAGAACAGCAATATCCATACAGCAATACATTATGTGCAAGTACACCATGATGTGCTGACATTTGCAGACTAGCTCTAATAACAGGGCCAAAAAGCCACATTAACAAAGCAAATGCAGTAAATCTGACTCTGACAAACTTAGAGCTGCACAGTCAGACTAACAGGCTGATTCAGTTTCCAGAAAAGAAACTGCCTATAAACCATCAGAATCCCTACAGTAATAATATACCTGTGATATAACCTAATTAATCTCCAACTGCAACCTACACAGCTACTCAATCCTGTGCTGAGATTAATAAGAGCAGCCCGTGAGTGCCACAGACAAATCCACCCTCCCCATCCCCACAAATCAAGCCAGAGGAACCAGAATACAGCACTGTAGGGAGCTACAGCACTTAAGCTGGTGCTAACAGAAGCAAAAATCTAAAGTTCTGAAGACTAGTGGTAAGAAAAGGGGCAAGCCAGGAATGCCCACCCACAATTACTCTATTTTGAGAACTCTGCAATAGCTCTCAGTCATGTGAAAGCCATCAGAACCTGACTTGGAGTCACTGTGGTTTTTCCCCTGTTTAACCTGTCACTCTGAAGGCAGAAGTTGAAGCCAGGTAATAAGGACACGTTTCAGAAGTGGCAGAGCACACACGGCCACAGCTCCAGGTGAGGAGTGACCACGGAGTCCCCATCCAGCTGTCCCTGCTGCAATCCATGTCAAACAGCAAGAGAGGCTGTGGAAGTTCAGAG
This sequence comes from Calyptomena viridis, assembly GCA_013390005.1. Classification (NCBI taxonomy): domain Eukaryota; kingdom Metazoa; phylum Chordata; class Aves; order Passeriformes; family Eurylaimidae; genus Calyptomena; species Calyptomena viridis. Next base: position 38,497 of record WEIV01016284.1, on the reverse strand, counting down.
GAGCCTAATTTTGCTAAGCATTTGGTGTTCTTAAATGTCCTGGTTGTGGAGGAAATCATGAACTCTGATGGGGATTAGTGTCTAATTAATGTGGATAAAATGAGCACATGCTGAATTTTATCAATATTCCTTGTTTTATACTAAACACTTTGTTTATTTTACGAAGACCAACAGTAGTCTTGTAAACTAAAGTGCAGCCCAGAACTCTGAATCAGCAGAGCTCTTGTAAATAGTTTCTGATGCATCTTAAAATTCACCTAAGTGTTTTCCAGTCCAGGATTGTGTTGAGCAGGTAATAACAGTTTAATAATTTTTAATACGTTGTCTCCTTGCCACGTGATTTGAAACTAGAGTATGTTTGAGAGTGCTTTAAAAACCCCAACATTCAGGAAAATGAAAACCCAGCAACATGGTTAAGGCTACCAAATAATTGCCAAATAATTAAATTGCCAACTATTCCCACAAATTGGGAGTCTCCTGATTTCTTGAGCTGAACATCAATGCAAAGAGCATGTCACCTTTCAAATAGCACAGGAAAACACAGTGGAAATGCAAGGCAGTAATTACTCAGCTAACAGAGTAAAACAACTTATTTCTAAAGCAGACTTATGCTTAATCTGCATGTGTGGCATTTCTTCTGGAAATGTATAATCCTTTGCCACAATCTCCCTTAAATAGCTTTGTAATAAGATGACCTGAACACACAAGTTGGCAATAGGAGCCTTCTTAGAAGAAAGGCACCACTAAAACCAGCAGCAATTTTTGCAAACACCCTTTCTTCCCCAATGTGTCCATTTCCCCTGAGAGGGGAAACAAGACATCTGCACACATCATTTTAAATAACCAATTGCACACAGGGGAAAAGCAGCATTGAGGAGGAAGCTTTCTGGCTTTGATGTGTTTTCCTTTGTTTTCTACTCTCACCATAATAATAACAAATATTTTACTATATTTTTAAACTATTCTTCAGGACTAATTTGGACAGAAAAAAACAGACTCTTCAAATAAAACTGGTGTTTACTCATATTTAGAAAAAATGGCTAAATTCATTATTTACAACCAGAGCCCAAAAGAAGATCTAGAATGACTTCATCTTGACAAATGGTGTAAATGTCAGGCAGCTATCTGCAGCACAAGCTCCTGACCTAATGCACATCTTTCTCAAGCCAGAAGTGCACCCTAGAGACCAGCAAACACTTACTGTAATAATTTACTGTCTTCTAAAAAGACCTGCTGTGATCTATACTCAGTAAAACTACAATTATTGGATGTGGATAAAACCACAAAAACACCCTGTTACAAGCCCATGCTATTTTGTCATGGCAACACTGTAACTCAAACTCCTGTAACAATCGAATTGTCAGGCTCCTGCTTTAATGGGAAATGATAATGGAGCTCCACGGCAGCAATCTGGGAGAGCTTTCATTCCAAAGAGGGAACAAACAGGGAAATAAAGAGGACACTAAGAAAATTTATGATCTGGCTGCTTTTCCAAACACAGCTTCTGATGACATCCCCAAGATGAAAGAGTCTGAATTTGATCAGGAGTCATGATTTGATACTTGGAGCTTGCTGGGGAGGAGGGTTTACAGGCGACACTTGGTGTAAGAATTTCAGCAGCAAATCCCTGGCAAATCATCCCCATGTGCAACCACCTCCTGGCTACAATAAACATCCCATAAAGGCACTCACAGGAAAACAGACACTGGAAAAATCTGATACACACTGCACTTGGCAAATTCCAGGCAGGACACACGGCCTTACCCAGAGCAGCTCCTGACTGCAGCACGACAGTGTCACACAGGGAAGGGAAGAAAACCTGTCTATTTATGTCTATTATGTATATATGTGTATTTATGTATTACATATATATATATATTTATGTCTAACGAGGGCAGCCTCATAAGTAAAGCAGTAACTACACGGTTCCAGCTACTCCTACCAGGAATTATCTAAGGAAACTACTTGCACAAAATCACATACACACACTGCACAAACAGTCACCTAAGGAAGCAGACAAGTCAAGAAAAGAGATGGCAAATAGTAACGTGTAAAAATCAAACTAAAAGCCACTATGACGAACAGGTAAACATACCACACAGGTTTTCAGTCTAATAAGTTGATTGCTAAAACTGCTTTTAACTATGCACATCCACACAGCAATACACATTTTTCACCAGTATCTCCAAAGAATATAAATTACAGGATAAACCATTGTTTCTAGGCAGTTTTAATGTGTTTTAAACACCTAGCTCAAGAAGAAAAATTGAGCAATGAAGGTATTATTAAATAATAAAACTTTGCCTGAAAAGTCTTCAGCAATATTTGGTATATTTTATGTATGTTCATGCAGATGTGCTTTGTTGTTTCTGATCTACCCTTAAAAATTACTAACAACAATATTCCATGTTTACTGGTGCTCCTCCAGGTATCATACTTACATTTACTTGCCTGTTTTACAGAACACCCATACCTTATTAACTATAATGTGCATTTTCTGCATAGTGAACTAAAAAACTCAAATCCAGCTGTGGCCATAAAGCACAAATGAGGCTTTTCTTACTCTAGGAAGAAATTATTTTAAAAGTAAATAAAATGTAATCAGATAAAAAACAACTTAAATTTCATTACACATGACAGTGGATCAGTGCAAGTTAACAAAGCTCCACATAGTATCTACTCTCATCCTCCCAAAAACAGCAGTTCCATAAAGAGGCAGATGCCAGACGACTCCTGAAAATCATTAACCTAAAAGAAAAGTGACACATTTCACTTCACAATTTGTTTCAGTGATTTCAATTAACGTTTGAGTAGCACTTTAGAAAGCAAAACATTATCCCTGATAGCCACAGACATCTCTCTGGAAACATTAATTTCCAATGAAGAGACACAAGGTGCAGACCCTGGTGAGGCAGCTGCCCCCCTGCAGCCCAGGGAGGAGCAGGGAGATGCCCAAAGGAGGCTGTGACCCCTTGGGAAGCCCATGATGGACCTGCAGACCCATGGGGAGAGGAGCCCGGGCTGGAAGGTTTGCTGGCAAGACCTGTGACCCCACAGGATCCACACTGCAGCAGTTCATGAGGAATTGCAGCCTGTGCAAAGGACTCCCATTGGAAAAGTTTGTGGGGGACTGTCTCCTGTGGGAAGGAGCCCACACTGGAGCAGAGAAGAGTGGGATGAGTTCTTCCCCTGAGGAGAGAGGAGCAGCAGAGACAACACATGATGAACTGATCATATCCCCCATTCCCTGTCCCTCTGCACTGCTGGGGGAAGAGGGAGACAACTCAGAAAGTTAAGCCTGGAAAGATGAAGTTGTGTTGTAAGGTGTTTGAAGGTTTAGTTTTACTTCTCATCACACTACTCTGATTCAATTGGCAATGAAGTTGATACCCCCAAGCCAGGTGTGTTTTGCCCATGGTGGTAACTGCTGACTGATCTCTCCCCCCAAGCCATTCCTGTGTTTTCTCTCCCCTGCCCAGCTGAGGGGGGCAGGGACAGAGCAGCTTTGGTGGCCACTGGCATCCAGGCAGGATGAAAACCCAGCCCACAACATCAGCTTCTGTGACTGCCAAAACTGAATACTGCCTCTTTTTAAGGCTACTCACAGAATTTGTATTGTATGCTACAAGTACTTAATCACTATTTTACCCATCCATCAATCAACTTTCAAAATATTCCACTATGCAAGAAATCAGCATCCCACTGATCCAGCTTTGACAGATCTCAACAAATACAACTATGTTGTAGTGCTACAAATACAACTATGTTGTAGTGCTACAAATACAACAAGGAACTTCCCATACAATGGCTGATCCTACTTTGGAAATTATTATAGATTAATATGATAAAACATTGGGACACTGTAACTACAAAGTTTAAACACCTTGAGATTTTCAAGGGATTATCAACACACAGCCATGAACCCCAATGTCTCAGAGTTCAGGATCCCAGGGCTCTGCTCTCACACTAAAATGTCCAGCTTTAGTATAAAATCTAGATCCTGATGCTGCCCTAAGAGGTAAACAACTGAATTTCAGTCTAATGGGTGCTTCCACTAACCTGATACTTCTGGTATCAGATTTCAGATCTCTGTTTCCAGAGCCTGCTTTATTTAGTCAAATGACAATTAGGACAGTTCATTAATTAAAAGTGAATACACCCAACAAATGGTTTTTGGCTACAAATTGGGCGGAGGTATCACTGCAAGACTTGATTTTAGAGCACTTTTGAAAGGGTTTTTTTCACCCACATAAAGGAGCTTTACCTTGACTATTTAGCAGCTGCCTTGAGGTATGGACACTTCAGCCATGAAACAAATATATTCTTATACGACAGGGTGTTTATGGGGAAATGGGCTTGGTTCCCTCTTTTTTTTGGTTGTTTTTCAAGATAAAGAAGTGTCTCATAGACCACTACCATAGTTGCTTGTTAGTGAAAAGCAGATGCACTACAATCATTTCAAGAGCTGTGCACACAAAGGAAACACAGGATTCCAGCTCTCACAAAACTTTGTTTACAAACTTTGCTGATAAATTTCATGGGTTCCTTTGGATATTAGAAAATAATTACCTTGGAATCAAAACATGGGTTTATAGCTGTTAAATTACATGTTTCCTTTTATTACACTTTTTCTGCATATTTCATTGCTTGTATTAATAATACCTTTTCCTTTATAGCTAGATATTAGTAAATATCTGAAACTATAAAAAGAAGAAATATTTCTTGTTTCTAATACTCAGTTTATTAAAAATGCCTTTTCCTTTTTTCAGTTCCCATTAAAAGTGCCTGAAATTTGAATTATTAGGTAATTATCCCAGATAAAACACTTAAGAAGCTTTAAAACCTAGGCAGTCAAGGCAACAGAGCACAGAGAAACATTTCCACTAGAGAATCCAATCAAGGGTTCATCCAACTTAAACTTAAAACTCTTATCTAAACCAAAGCAAACAAAATCCATGAGTTTCAAAGCCAATCTTTCCAGGAGAAAGGGCTCAAAACCTTATGAGAAACTCGTTTTGTGGGACATTTCACATTCCATTTAGGGTTTATTTCACTACATATATTCCTGCTCCTAATATCAACCAGATGTGACAACGAAGTCCATGCAGCACTGTAAAAGACACAGGGATATCCTGAAGCTCAGCATTTGGAGAGGCTTGGAGAAAAAAGGCAAAGGTACCTGGAGTTGAAGTGAAGGTTGAGGAAGCAGTCATAACCTGAGAAACATTCTAAATTCAATTTAGTTACTTCTGAGAATGACTGCATTGCTGTGGAAATACAGTGGCACACAAGGAAACCATCGGGGACAACAGCCCTCTGTCCCAAACCATGTGCATGGGAAACAGCACAAGAACTCACCAGCACCAAACAGGTTTAGTCTCCAGCTTTTCAAGCACGTCATTGACAAGAAACAAGTCTTACATTCTAATTTCCAGCTGCAGAGATTCTGCTGATACCCAGCTACATAAACAGTTCTTTCCTCCTGTAAAGGCAGATTTCAGCCTGGCTGATGGAACAGTGAGAAAAGCCTTCAGTCAGTTCTGCACCCTCAACTACTCCTGAAACACGAACAGATCTTCCCCAAAACACTCCAGCACACTCAATTGCTGCATGGTTAAGCAGGTCAATCACTGCACCTCCACCAAATTGTACTCGTGCTAATAAATATGCTCAACTTTCACACTCTTATCAAGTCAGCAGACTTAAAGTGTCATCTTTCTGTTTAGCTTTTTTTTTATTAGCTTTCTGTTTTACTTTTTTTTTTAACTGAGCTTGTACCTCCACTAACAAAGCTGTGGGCTGTTACATTCACTGCAACCCTGCTGAACACAGCAGCTGTACCATAAGAATCACAGAACTCATCAGTATTTCCTATGTGGACTTGACTATGAGCTCTTCATTTCAATGAATAAAACCAAATTTGATAGTTTGAGCATACTGCACAGAAATATTTAGTGCTTAAAATTTCGCATCATTAGAGCTCTAGCAAGCTTACACAATTAAAATACTCTTTGAACTCGCTGCTTTAGGAGGCTTATAATTATTAAGAATAAAATAATGGACTAATAGCTTAGTAAGAGAGTCAAGAGGCAGCAGAAATAATACAGTTATACCACAGAAAATTAAGATCAGCGTTAGCTACGCTTTTTAATGTTCATTTTCATTCACTCCTTATAAATTCCACAGAATCTCCATCAGCCCTGCACCAGACTGTCTTACTGATTTTTGTTTCATTGCTTTTATTCTCTTCCCTCACTTTCTCAGCTATGCTTTCTCCTCAAAAGGCTGGGTCACAGCAGCTGTGGGAGAGGAATGCAAGCACCAAACCTCTCCACTGAGCATTTCACCCAGTTGTGAACAGAGTGGCACTGCTGCATTTCAGACAAGTCATGAGAGAAGCGAGAAAGAACAACTCAATCTACAGCAGGACCAAGACAGCAACACAAAATGATACAAAGCAACCACATATGTGTGTGTGTGTATTTTTACAAATTACAGTAGGAAGAAAATTTCTCATTCTTATCCCACGACTGCAAAATATAAAACCAAACCACACTTGGGACTGTAACAGTTCAATTAGCTAATATTGGTTTACTTAAAATACACACTATATTTATACAGCACTTGTATCTTCAAAAGGAAAAGCAAGTTTCTTCTGACAAACAGTGTTAAAGTGATCTATCTAAGGCACTATTAAACAGTAAGCAAGACTTTGAGTGAATGTCAGTGAATAAAGACATATTTCAACAGCATCCATTGGGAGGAATTACAGAACACAGCATTCAGATTTATCATTCTAGTCTATGTAATTTTATTACAATCTTTATATTCTCAAAAGCAAAATTATTACCCTTGGTGTTAAGGACTATAATGTATCATATTTACATGATCTACTGAAAAATACGCTCTCTGGTATTGAAAACCTTCAACTATTTTCACTTTATTTCTCTGTGTGAGTTTCCTGAGGACAGTTATCAACACACCCAACCTTCCATCCAAACCACAAATTACCACAAAGTTCCTTTCAGCCTCATGATAGCCAACGTGACCACTCACAGAGCAAGGTTCAACTGGAATTTGTAGTGATACAGGTAAATTCTCTGAAAATTTTTAATCTCCAAAGCATCACCATTTCCTTTTACAACCAGCCAACATGAAGCAACTCTTCTAAGAAATAAGTACAAGTGGCACCTTCTGGAGACACCTGCACATAAGTACCAGTTCACACTTTATATTCAGGAGGAGCCTCAAACACAAAATTTCAAAACCATGCAAAGAGCATTAGGAAATAAAACCAAATCCCTCAGCCCGAGCAAATCCATTCAGCAAATATATTCTAGGGCATTCAAAAGTCATGACAAAACTTGCAAAACAAGCCCAACAAAGATTTTGCAATGATTTTAAGAATAAAAGACAGCTATAACTTATAATTATTTATATTTTTATATCTTTTTTTAATCTGCAGAACAATGTCATTCACTTACTTGTGCAGGTTTTCATAAGCAAGTTTGGACAACGCCAAAAGTTCATTACAGAAAGTGAGTATCAATATCACTCAGTGCAGAGCACTGTCCAACTTGCCTCTTTTTAATTCTTTAGTAGTTATCTAATTCCAAAATTAATCTGCTCTATCACCATGTGGTTTGTATTTCCACAGGAAGAAAAATTGAGTGCACTGTCTAAATGGTTTGTTTAGTTGCAGATTGAAGTATTAAAAACAGTTATAACAACTCCTCATGAATGGAGCAACTTCTCAGCCATTCTGTAGTGACTTTACAATTTCATTAACCAAATCAGAAGTCTTTAGTTACCTGATCTTCTATACACGAACTCAAGCACTAAAAGAAGAGTTTTACCATACAGCACATCTTGCAAAAAGCCACTTTGGACCATGAATTTAACTTTGGCAGGATCCAGAAAGTGATTTCAAACTTTTGAACTTTTGACTTTCAAGCTTTTGACTATTCCTTTAAAAAGGATTCTTTTCTTGATAGTAACTGTGCAGGCACCTGCTCATCCATTTTATTTTTATATACTGTTTTTTTACAACCCATGATATAAATCACCAAGTCATTGCGTTAACTCCACCCTCCCCTCCCTCCCATCAAAAAGAAATAATGCCAAGCTCATGTTTGCCCTCTCTTGCTGCTGAAATGGGCCTTGATACCATCTAAACATAACACAGTTTTTATATTTTAAGGAAAAAATTCTTTACCTCTCTGTATTCACTCAGCTTTCTGACAGATAATGCAGCAGCCACAGCTTTGCTGGTCTGTCTGCCAATGTCTTGACTTAGTTAAAAAAATCATTTTAAAACCTAAGAAGGTTAACTATCTGTATTATTTTTAAATCAGAACATGCAATCTCTATTTGTGGACACCTAGACTGTACTGGGTGTGAGAAGCTGCCACTTGTCATGGCTTCTATAACTCTACATAGAGAGTTGAAAATAAGTCACCCTGACGTCATCATGGTGAACACATGAGGAACAGAAAAATTTTGTGGTTTCTTTTCCCTCTGATATTTCTGCTCTACCAAATTACCACTACACACATACAAAACACAACACACCCTCTAAAAACCCCTCACTAACTAGCAGTTTAATGTCACAAAAATTAAACCTCTCACCACAGTCAAAACACAAATGTGCAAATCTGTACAATAAGGAACATCCAACAGAAGAATAAATCAGATTATACTTACAGTCTAGTTAACTTCTGTGTGTTCTGAAAAAGCAGCTCTGGAAGGACTTGCAATTTATTCTTGTTCAGGCGCCTAAATAGGTAGAATTAGAACAAAAAAAAAATATTATCTTCCAGTTTAATAAGTTTATTCTGTTTTGCATAGACACACAAAGGTCCCACTGTACATGGTGTGAACTCAGCAGAGGATGCATCGTGCACATTGTTCATACAGGAGCCAAACTGATTGTGTCACCTCTAGTCACCTGCCTACATGTATGAGGTAGGGAGTCAAGGGACACTCATCCCAAAGTTGGAAGGTTTTAATATGGATGAGTACACAAATACATTGTTTTCCATTTTCCTCTGGATGCCCACGGACAGTGAATCACAGTCACTGCTCTAGGAACAGCTACTGGCAGGTATCTGGATTTTCTCTCTCCTTCTAAAAATACAGGCACGGTAAAATCAGTAACTTGGCAAACCAAGATTATTCCCAGATTACCTGTTATTTCTACAGTATATACAATTTTAGTTTTCTTTTGAAGAATTTTCTTGAGACTTCACTTTGAAAACATGAGCCTGGTGTAGAACATAAGAACTATATGGTGACTTGAAACAGAATATTAATCTTGAAGATTCTTCCAGAAACATTTTAGAGAACAGATTAATGTTTATACATTAGTCCCTTTTACTCACTCTGACAACTTTTACACTGATGACAACTCGCCAATTTTTAGAAAACAACTGTTCCAAGTTATTCCAGCCTAGCAGCTATAAAAAGCATGAGCCTCCTCTCTGTGACAGCCCCGTGAAATCCAAAAGCAGTTCTACTTGTAAGACAGTCTTTTTCTTCAATGCTTTTTCTTTTGTATGACAATAAAAACAAACACTTGCTTTCTCAGCCCTAATGAATGCTGTTTGCATAATGAAGCTGACCTGAACTAATTGCATACAACTCCCTGTTCTAAACAGGAAACTGACTCCTGTAAGTTCATTTATAAGCCTGTCTTCATTCCCTCTTTGTTCCCAAGCCTTAGGAGTTAACTTGGATGGCAGATCTATTTTTGCTGAAGTTTTGATCTCCAAAGGACACCTGGAACCTTTATAAACCCACTGCTACTTAGCACCCAATATCTGGTTTCCAGTTTTCCTGCAAACTGAGTTATTTCACTATCAGAATTCAAGAATTTCTGGAATTGAAAGCCTTTCCTCAGAGATCAAACTAATATTGTGGGGTTTCATATGGCAGAGTTTTCACATGGCTACCATATGAATGTCTTGCAAGATAAAGGGGTGATGGAGGAGAGGGGAATATGAACTTCTCTTTCTGACACCTAGAAGAGATCAAAGGCTGCCTCTGCAAGGCTGCTCACAGAGCCTGAGCTCTGTGCATCACACACACCACATGCTGACCTCGGCACAGGCAAATATTGCTTATTTCCTAGTGCTTTCACCAACTTCCCAATTAGACTGCTGAGATAAATGAACCAACCAGTAAATGAAACACTAAACAAGAACATGAGAGATACTAAGTTGGAGTTTGGGAAAGTACACAGCAAGATGTAAAACTGGATCCTCTTACACCCATGTGACATCTCACAGTTTTGTACCTGAGCAAACTTAATCTTGTTTAATTCAAGATTAATAGTAATGTGCTCATCAAATCCATTACTTCAGTTAAGAATGTATGTATTCTAGAATAGCAGGAAGAAATATAATGCAAAAAATTAGTTATGATAATTAACTAACTAGTGACAGGGCTTAGCACTGCTCAGCTCCATCCTCCTTCACCAAGGCTACCACTAGTTACTGAGAAACACTAAACATATTTAACTTATTTATTAATCACAATAAAAAGGGACTATCAATGAAATGAATGTTGAATGTTCATTGCTGTGTCTGATTGTCAGTTCAGGTCTCACAATGTACACACAATCACCCACTGTCAGCCCAAAGCCACCTGATTTACCTCAAGGACTGTTCGAAGAATATTCTTTTCTCTACTTGCAAGTATTTAATAAACGCTGGGTTTATGCTTATTGCTTTAAGCCCAAGAAACTAATCAAAATCAGATTAAGTTTCTAGAACAGGAGATTTCCCACCAACAAGCAGACAACACATGTAATAGCAAAAAATTGTGTTTTCAAGGTTAGAAAGTTTGCAGCTGAGAAGTCAAACATTTACAACTTGCAGTGGCACAAACAACTTAGAGGAAAGAAAAACCTAACATTGGATTTTTTTCCTAATTTACTATCAAAATAATCCAGAAGATTAAATATTTTAAATTATTTCCTATTATTTGTATAGGCCAACACTGCCCTACCAAATTCTCACCTGCCCTTTTAAACTGTCCTAAGCGTTTTAAGATTTCATCCTGACATGACCTTAGTATAGATTTTCTTTCAAACAGTACAGTAAATAAAGTCCACACAAGAACACTTTTGCAAAGCAAAATTGTGTGACTTGCTCTTCACTAGCAGTGAACATTTTGTCTGAGTCTAAACTTATTTAAGATTTTTACCATGATATTGTTACAAATGAAGGTGTTTCACACTGCAGCAGTGAGCAAACTGAATCCACTTATCCAGGCCAAGAACTCCATGGCATTCTTCCTTTGCTTTAACTCCTGTAATCTTGATTTTCCAAATTACCAGCAGCACAGGTTAGTGCCACCAGCCTCCACACACTGCAGGTGCACAGCACTTGTACCCCCAACCCACAGCTTGCAGCTCCAAGGCAAGGCTACCTCACTAATTAATAATGAAGCAAATTAAGGCAACAACAAACATTTCCAGAGTCCGTGGCACCTGCTGTCTTGGGTCAACCTATGGGGCACTCCAAACAACCTTCCACCATTTCCTAACATTCATTTCAAGTTGAACTTTCCACCAAAAGTAATTTTATTCATCGTTTGATTCTCAGGGGAACTCAAGGAATGAACAGGGGGTTGTTTCTTTTGAACATCACCTACTGTATTATAGCTGTGAATAACTTCTACTGCAATACTCCCTGAAATGTAAGACTAGATCACATCATAGAAACTTAGACATCCTTGCCATAGGATACATGGAACATCCTTGTATTTATTATGTGCCAGAAAGCCACCAACAGCCCAGGAAAAAGTCCCAATTACACCTCATTTCTCTTCCTGGGCTTGAGAGAAAGGCCATTAAGAAAGTCCTCAATACAGAAGTATCAAAGTACCAGACAGGATGTTTTTAAATTCCCCAAAAGAGACATAGACACGTTTAAAGATTATTTAATGAAAAGACCAAATGTTCTGAAGGGTCATTTATAAACACTGTTTCCTCCAGTATGACAAAGAAGTGCCAAACACAAATGAAATTAAGTGGGATAGTTCCTAACACATCATTTGACAAGAACTGCAGTTCATCCTCATTTATCAGTAAGTTCTAGGATAAATAGGGAAACTTCCAATGCAAGATGAAGATTAATTCAGAAATGCCTGTGCTGGTCTGGACCCATTACCTACAAGAGCCTTTCACCATCATATTATTGCCTAAATCTTAATCCTGTCAGGTGCTCAATTTTAATTACAGCAATATTTCTGATTTCTTAATTAATACCTTGGAAATGGTGAAGCCTTATAAAAATGGTCTGCAAAAAGTTCATGAACAAAAAGAGCCAAAATCTTGTAAAATGATTTTTGGACAGTTTCCTTGGGAATGCACTTGATTTAAAAATATAGATATTCCTGATTTCAAATTTGTGACTTGAAGCAGGAATAACATCAAGATACAATACCTGGAAATTGAATTTAAATCCCAGCCACTTTTGCTGTTGTAACTGGCTACACATGAAGAAATGACAGGTTTGTGAACCTGAACAGAGGACTAGTGTTAAAAAAATTAAAGAAATTTTGATTGTCACACTAAATCCTTGAGACTGCTCAAACTGGGAATGCCACCCAGGACTTAACACATTGCAGTAAAAACTTGGAACTGGCCTCTTCCCCCAGGCCCAAAACACATCGAGCACTTGTGTGTGCACAGGCAGCACCAGCCCCCAGCTCCCAACACCCAGGGCAGGGAGGGATGTGGGCAGCAGGGCCAGGCAAGATCTGCTCCACATTAATGCCCTGGGACTGCATGAGAATGCAGCTGCTCAGTCTCCAGGGTATTTTGAACTGGATGTTTTACAGCTAATAAGACCTGCAAAGTATTCCGGGAATTCGGAGCACTGGGCAGAATGATGAGGAATCATCTAATGCCACAGGACAGACTCGCTCCAGGGCTGGAGGAGAAGCAGCTCTGGATGTGCACAGCATGGAGCCCAGACTAATAAAGCCTCCTGGAAGCTGGAGAATTGTGCAGAGAGGCTCTCCAGGAGTCACATCAGCTCTGGCAATACCTGCATTGAGTCAAATTTATTAAGTCTGATTAGACACATGCTGACTGTACACTGCAACTCCCTCCCTGTTCCAAACTCCTTTAACCACTGCTATGCAGGAGAAATACAAATTGGCATATTGTGTTTTGTTAGTCTGCTCCTCAGGTGCCCAGAAGTGAACCAAAAAAGTTGACCAGGCACCAAATGCACACAATAATCCATACAGCAACCCCAAGGCATCCACACTGGGACAATGCTCATATCCACCTGTTTCTGCTGGAAGATGTTTAGGGAGCTGTAAATGCTAAAACCTGAAAGCCCATACTTTTGTATGCAGGAGTTCACTGTGGAAATGAAATACTCCTCCTGAAATTATTGTACATCGTTAGCATATTTTTAATAACAAAAGTTGTCTAGTAAACTAAAAAATTCAGTCTGAGGTATAAACTTATCTATAGTTTGATTACTTTTGGATAAAAGACAGTTTCATCCTCTCAAAATCTCTGGTACAGAACCAAGAATAGCAGTGATTTGACTCTGCTAATCACCTTCCAGAGGAATACAGAGTTAAAACATCAGTGCATGAAATGCTGGCCTATTGAAGGAACACTTACTTCTGTAAAACATATAACACTAGATATAACAATATCCTTAACATCACATAAATGCACAATATCTCTGCCCACCACAAAAAAATCAGAACCAGCTGCAACCAAGAGATAGGTATATGTGTACCTATGTACATAGGCAGATATATCCATATGCACATCTATGTATCTGTTCATAACCTCTATGAAATTACTTCCTTCTTGCTTTTTTAGCCAGAGCCCCTCTGTTTCAACTCCTATACCCTCCCATGCCTCCAAAAAAGCCCTTTTGATCTTCCTAATTATTTTGGATGCTGACTTCCCATACAAAATTAACACATACATGTCTGTACCTCACAGCTTTATCACATTGCAAAGTGTATTTTCTTGCTTTATTATTCAAATGGCCTAAAATGCAGATTTATAGAATTTGTGACTTTTAAGAGTCTCATACATGTTACACTGTCCCCTGTTTATTGTTTTCTTTAGAGCAGCCCCATAAAGCAAACACACTGTTTCAACACAGAACAACACTCACCTCCCCAAAATATTTCGCTCGTATATATAAGTGCCAGTTTCCCCCTTCCCCCCTAAGCCTGTTGCCCAACTGGGGGTTCCCATGTCCTGAAGGCAAAGGGATAGAGGGAAACAACCCCTGTGTCAATCACAGAATATCAAGGGCCCTTAAAACAACAATGGAGAAGTTATTAACTGTGAAATTCCTACCTTCCTGGCTCCAACCGGGCTAATCATATTCCTTCCTCTGTCTGAAGCTGGGACAGGAGAGAAATTTAACTATTAAGATTCCCCTGATTAAAACACAGAGTAAGAAACAACCACTGAAGGCTAGAAAGAAACACTACCAGTCCAGAGAGAAACTCAAGATGTTTATCAGGATCATTCTGTAAAACAAATGGAAGAAAAGACCTTCCGTTCACAAAGGTTATTTTAATATATATTATATTTTTGCTTTATTCCTTTTCTTGTCTTCTGGATAACTTTTGGATGAGTAAAAAAACCCCTCAATATTGATAAAAAAATTTTCAATTTGTTCTCAAGGCAGGTCATGTTTTCCTGCAGGAGAAACTTTCTGTGGGTGCTGACTTCAGCTGCATCCCTCTCGTTCACACCTTTGGAAGGGTCACATCCAGCTCAGGCACTGTGGTCTCTTGGTGCTCCACAGCAAACAAACCAAATCTGATCTGATCAAAGGCATGAGCAGCATAGAGGGAAAAGAACAATATGAATGTGGAAGCACAACTAGAACATTGCTCAACTTGCAACCATTTTAATCTTTTTTTTTCCAGAAGGACCAGGCTTCTGTTTAAACAATGTCCAGCAAAAGATGCTTACACACATCTTTGCTTTTAACCTAAAAGGCCTTGCACTATTATATTAATATTACACTTGCATATTACTGAACACATTCCACCTGCAATTTAAGTACACACACAGGCTCTGACATAAACTGTCAGCTTTGTTAGAATTACCTGGTTTTAACCCCGTGACTGTGTGTGATATCCATCAGCCCCCAAACCCTGTGTCTGCTTTTCCATTGAGCATTGACAGCTTTACTACCAGATCAAAGTACTTCAGATTTGTCACGAAATAAGTAACACTCAGTTCCTTTCCACACAAGTCCAACAACTTTAAGGTTTGATTTAACATCTATATTCACATTGCTACCTATTACACTACTCATTGTCCGACAAAAAATCAAAATTACAGTACTTTTAAATTTCTTCAATGAGTAGCTGTAAAGGAGCAGTCCTGCTACTTCAGATTTTAATATCCAGATATTATCCAAGGAACTTTGGGTTCACTCCCCAATTTGGTCATCTATTTTATTTCATACTCAAAACATCTGGGTCTCATTTTTGGCCATAAGCGAGCTCGCTTTTCCTCCTTTGTTGTTAGGAGCTCCATGGCATTGTCCTTGGAGAACAGCCTCGGGGAACATGATGCAGTTGAAGGAGTTTCTACAAGTTACTTTAAGGGAGAAGCAGCGACATCACAAGCCTGGGTGGAACCAAGAAGCAATAAAAATGACTTAATGCATAACAGGAGGCTCCAACAGAAAGACAGGAGTTACTGAACCCCAAGGAGTAACTAAGTTTTCTCTTTTAAGTGCAGTGACTTGGGAAGAAGTAACACAGGAGCAAAGCCAATTGCCTGCAATGGCTTCCCCAGAAAATCCTATTAACATCAAGAAATATGTTGTGTTCATTAATGTAACTTCTTCTTTGCTTTGTGTCACTTCCTCTTCATAAGGAAAAAGAGTCAAGATGCAGCATCCATTAAAAAAGTCAACCTTATCCATTACCTTCTGTCATCACCTCTTTATATTACTACCCTGGAAATGAAGCCAGACAATATATAATGGAATTTCAATAAGGTTGCTATGAGGAAGCCCAGTACAACCATATTACAGGATTATGCTCTGGGATAAATGAACTTCTTTATCCATGTGACATGTTATTACAGAAGCTTTTCCAAAATCTGTGAGAGATACCACTGGAAGTTGCTAAGGGACCATATTGTGAAGGAAAACTGTTTACAATAGTTACAACTTTGAGATCCCTTATTACAAACTTAGCAGACTGGGTGGTCCTGGTTCACATTTTCAAAGCTGTCAGAAGTAATAACCTTTATTAGTAACTTCTCATTAGACTGAGAGAGATTATCTACCCTCTCTGGGAAGCAGACTACGTGTGTGTGAAGTGGCAGAACACAGGCTGGCAGCTCTGTAACACTTCAGAGTTTTTAATATAAGAATCCATCTTTTTTTATTCCTAATGATCTTTTCATATGACAAAATCTGACTTTAAGATGGAGGATAGAAGCACCAAATAAGCATCACACACAGATGTTCCCTGTCTAGGAACAAACTAGTAACATTGGCAAAGGAAATACAGGGAACAGGTTTAAATGTCAACGTTTTCCCAAAGCCAACATGGAGAAACAAAAAGTCCTACTAGCATTCATGTGGTCATTAAAAACTGTGATCAGTGCTCCACATGATACAGAGAGGGATAGAAGGGTAAATACCAGCTTAAGTGAAGAGGAGAATAGAGACTCAAGTGTCAGGGTGTTCATTAATGACCCTGCCATCAGCAAGAAAAGCCTGTAAATCCAGAAGAGGCAAGTACTATGTGCTTCATCTCTTAACTCAGCAGCACATTTCTAAAATCACAGCTACATTCATGCAAGATGGTAATTTATATCTGCCTTTAGCAGATTTTAATGCACAAGAATTAACAATTTTTCTTAGCTATCATTCAAATAAATCCAAAAAATCTTGATCAGTAAACCATCAGATGCCCTCTGTTGAAGCTGTCTGCTTCTCAGTTTCTGCAAAGTTTTTATTAAGTTCTTATTCCAAATTTGAAAGAAAAAAAAAAGGGAATTCATGCAAAATCTTCCACCAGGTTTTGTACCTCTAAAACCCTAATACAGAATGAGCAAAAACGTGGTTACTTTCTCATTATTACTCCACAGACTGTGTGAAAGGAACAGGACTTTTTCCAGGGAACATAATCTATTGGAGCATCCCTAAGTGTCCATAATTTTTAACACTTCATCAATTTTTGTAAAAGCAATAAAATAGACATAGTTAACCCATTTTTTTACACCAAGAGTAATCTCTCTAGGTCAGGGCTGAAAGCCTCTGAAGAAAGCAAGAAGTAAATTTTAGTGTGCACATCTCCAAATCATCCTGCCCCTGTTGACAAGCCTTAAAAGTTTATATTAATCAAATTAACCACTACCAGAAGCAGAAACCGCTGCAAAAAATTAGCAAGAAAACTTGCACGTACAGCTATTATTGCAATTCTCACCAGAATATATAGAGCACTGTTCCTGTTTGATCTGTTTTAATAACTTGATACCAGCCCAGCTCACCACACCTCTCCATATATAGTAAGGAATGCTCCGTGGCACTGTGGTGCTCCTTCTTCCCAGGGCTATGTGCCAAGCAGGACTAGTAAAAAAGGAAGACTAGCAGGATCATCTCCAGCCTGACATCAACTGGATGCTTAAAAAAGGGTCCATCCTCCAAAGCCAAGGAAGGACTATAAGGAAATAATTGGGTGGAACGCACTGTACACTTGACTTCCATTGAAGAAGAAAAAAGCAGCTCCTGACTGTTTTATCACCAGCCTGTGGGAATTCCCTATCACAACTCAAAGGACACTCCACTAGGAAGCCACAGGGGTAACCAGTCACAAAAACCCATCTAAAAATGGAGTGCACCCAATTTCTGTGATAATTACCTCTGACCCACTTGCACTTGGCCAGCAGGTTCTCAAATGCAGGGGTCATTTTTTCTGAAGTGCTTCAATACCTGGCAGTTCCCATTTCTCTCTTGCATTCTGAATGTACTACATCACACCTATCCCCACTCAGAGTTATCAAACACAAGCATTAAAATACACATGGAATATTCACAACACCTACATGAACCCCAGGAATCTCTTCTTCTTGGATACTCCTAATAGAACACCCTGACACAAGGAGAAACATCATCTCCAAGCAACTGAGAACACACTACTAACATGGAGTGAACTATAAGCCAACATGAATTGGTTTGTTCTGCTCTATATGGAAGGAAAGCTGTAGCTTCAGGGGAGCTCCAGTTCGATGGACACAGTTACAATGGAGTTGTGCCAGAGGAAAAGCAAAATCAAGACTGTACTGATCTCATCAACAACAAAAGGGCTTCAAGACCTACATATTCATATATTCACCAAGAACAAAAGGAGGTTAAGTACTCTGAATTCATCATCATTTCACTCAGGAAAAGGATTATTTAAGGATCGCTGTGCTTGACAGCATGAAATTCAGCCAACACTTATGGTATTTCTGAGATGGCAACTAATATAATCCTTCTAATATGAGGAAGCTCAAAGAAGCAAAACCCTTTTGATAAAATTGCTTAAGCTAAATAAAGTTCATCCAAGTAATTCCAAACCAGCAATGCAGAAGTTCTTACCCAACAGTAACACAGGCACTTGAGTATTTCCTACAGATCTGAAAGAAATGACTGCTAAATCCTTAAGTGTTTTGCTTAAGCAAATACCCCCATAAATCTTCATCAAGTATAAAAAAACCTACTAAAATCAAACAAACAAACCACAGAAAAGAAGAATGTTTAAAAACTCTGATGTCATGTCCAGTGCTGATCAGCTATTCCAACTGAATTATGGCCACATTGTAGTGGAAGTGTCGTCATCCCACTTGCTTTGTAACCACTGCTTTCAGAAGCTCGAGAATCCTGTGGTTACAGAACCTCCTGTCAACATCAATGAGGCCCAAATTTGTTTTTCCATGAGTTCTTGTGGGTCAGTGGCCTACTATGAAAATGTTTTTGATGAAATCACGTTCGTTTATTTTCATGTTGTTAAAATAAACCTCTTTGTTTTGTAGCCCTGGTCAGATGTCCTAATGCAAACCAACCCCACTCACTGAAGCATGCATCCTGCTTTCTTGCTGCTGCCCTTTGCCTCTCCTGCACTTTTCCTGTGTTTGGACTCCTCCTGTGCAGACCTATTGACAGAGCTGCTAATGGCTTCCCTTGGAAAAGAGGGGTCAGGGGTTTTAATTTTTGTTTTTTTAATTTTTGTTTTTTTTAATGTTTACATAAGAACTAAAAAGTTCACTCTTGGACCAGCAATAATGAAGAGCTTGGCTGTCCAGCAATGGCTGAGTAATATATAACTATATAATTACGTGCTACAGACAGGGCAAACTATGAAATTTGAGGATATTAGTGCCCTCTAGGAGTCCACAGCACATAAACAGTTATTGGGATCTATCATTTTCCCAAGTGTACATACTCAATTAGAAAATATAACCTTGACACATCCTCAAAGAAAAACTGGTTTCTCGTAACTACTTTATTCACTGAATAGTCCCCCAAAGGGTAAGAAAGTGACAGCTACTGAACCATTTTAAAATTTATTTCTACAGCAGTCCCATAAAAATAAACACAGAGAAATGCAGTTCTTGTAAACTTGACTCATGGGCAAGAAAGACTGAGAGGGATTAATTTTTGAACTGATTTATCACCAATACAGGCTTGAAAAAAATTCTTGATTAATAAACATGGTTCAGTAGAAAGCAGCAGGCAGGTAATGCAGGGAACTCACAAACCATCAGTTGATCAACACTGTTGCTGTTTACCTGTTCCTTTCATTTTATCTCCAGATTGTGTGGAAAAGACCCACCCCATGCAAGGTACTTGCAATAGTAGGATGAAATTTCTACCATTTTGAGTAGGTTTGTGCCACTCACACCAAGTACAGTTCCAATGAAACCGTCTCTGCTATGTAGGAACTCACACTATTGAACCTACAGCTGATCCACATGGAACAAGTGTTACCAAGCTGACTCTGGATTTCTTTCCTGAATTCATCTGCATCCACTTTTTCAACCCTGGAACTTCAAGTGCAGCAATTGCAGCTATCTTTGGCAAAGTGACAGCTTGCCATATTTTTAATAGGATAGTATTTAAAAAAAGGCAATTTTTACTCTTTTCCTCAAATGATCACAAGAAATATGAACTATTTCCAAGCACATAACCTGTACTCACATCAAACAGCAGCTCATCTGTGTACAAAGACACATCTTTCAATACTTGAAATCGTGCTTGACTAATTTCAATAAAAACTGAAGTTATATGCTTCAACGTAAGGATAAAACCCCACATCAAGATCCAAACCCCAGATGCCTCTCACTTGAGGTAATACCATGACCAGAGCACATGACATGGCTGAGCACTGTTTTCAGTATCCAGTGCCCACAGAAAAACAAAGTACGCCTCCAAAAAAGCTCCAGATATATTTTTTTTTTCATGGTAAAGCTTTTTCTTACACTTCTATAAGTCAATTTTTAGAAACATCACTGAAAACCTAACTGACCTTTTCACACTGTGGTTTAAACTACCGGAATACTTGGAATAGAACCACAGACAGATTTATTAAGACACTGAACAGGAGACTGACTTTCTGCACAGGCAAAACACAGACTGGGCAACTCTCAGAATAATCAGGTTTTGCTTCTAGGAGCTCTTTCGTGTTGGGTTTTTTTCACCACAGTCTTATTCCACTAGTGATCTATGTACTTGCACTTGAACCACTGGGTCTCCCAAAAAATAAACAAGCTCTACCTGCAATCCCTTATTCACAGGAGAAGGCAAACACTAATTAATCTTGAGATACTGGAACATGGTCATTACACAAGTCTCTGTGTATATATATTGCATTTTTACTGTGCTGTACATTTATATTACACAATATCAAGTTCTAATCATGAATAGAACTCATATTAGTAGGATTTTACTAGATTGTTCAGAAAAAACCTTTCTACTTTGTCCTTCTGAAAAATAACATGAATTCTGTAGTTTCAAAGTTATAGTGATACCTCAGCCTCGTGGTTGATCTTTTTAAAAAAAATTCAATGAGTTGATTTGAATAACTACTGACCAAATTTGTGGGCACAGTTTTTTTGAACATACATTGCACTTGGGACCAGAGAGCTTTTCCAAGCTGCAAGGAGATGCACTGGCATCTGAAGTGGCCAACAGTGAGATTTTTTTTGACATTTTTATGCACCAGACCACAGCACAGAAGGTTGGGCTGGGTTCTAACACCCAACAGCAAAAGAAAGGCTAACACTGAAAGTTGCACTAGATATGAAATAAACAAAATTCAAAGGGAAATTCATGTATTTTGGACATCAAAAATGTTAATAATGTCTAAAAGCTTTAAGCATGCTTTGTTTTGGGACGTGCATTTACTGCTCACACGGCAATGAAAAATAATTTCTTGTTCCTGGACATTACCATTGTACTATAACCAAAATAAAGTAACATGTTTCTGAAAAATCAATATAAAAGATAGAATACATTATTCACCATGTGAACTGGATATCTGCATGAACTAGCCCATATTTCAATATTTTCTTCAAACCTTAAGAGAAGCTTGACTCTATATGGAAATGTATGTATTAGACATCTTGCAACATTCCTTTCTAAAAAGGATAACATTTTGGACTAATAGTTGCAGATTCCCCTCCTCTCACAACAATTTCATATTGACTGTATATCTGAATTGTGGGAACAGCAAAGAGAGTTCTTTTAAATAAAAAATAAAAATAATCATTCCTAACCATATCTAATGTATAATTTACACAAATGACTAACATTTCTCTAAATTACTGACAGTTAAGTAGCGTAAGAAAAATACATCTCAGTGAAATCTTCCAGAGCAGCCAGTGCAGACTATTGACAGATAAGTCAAGTATGTGAGCCATATCTTGGGAACATTTATTTTGGCTATTTGAGCCAAGAGCAACACATAATG
This sequence comes from Calyptomena viridis, assembly GCA_013390005.1. NCBI lineage: Eukaryota > Metazoa > Chordata > Aves > Passeriformes > Eurylaimidae > Calyptomena > Calyptomena viridis. Next base: position 16,516 of record WEIV01016284.1, on the reverse strand, counting down.
TTGAATCAAAAGCAATACAAAATTAATGAGGTTTCTTCTTTCCTTCCAAGAATTAACAAAGGTGAGCAATCAGCTTGAGCCAAGATGTGGCTCAATATGGTACAGCACTTACCTCCCTCCCCAGAGATTGACTGGAGTGCACAATTCACACCCAGCCTGTCAATACCTGTTTTATTCTTTTATTTGTAGAGACACCTCCCTCCCATATAGACACACCAAGAGCTACCCCAACCCTGCTACTGCTTTTTTCCTGTCTGATTCTAAATGTAAACTAAATAAAATGAGGTATTGACCACACAGCTCAGCAATTCACCATTTGCATCTTGTACAGCAGTTTCCATCACACCTTAAGAATAAAGTTGGTATCTATTACTTTATCTTCTCGTTATCATTCACATTCCCCAGAGAAGCTGCTGATTTTGCCCAGGTTTGTGTTAAGCCAGACTTTCAGGAAACAGGGATTCCTTACTGGTGACTTGACACCTCTAAATTCAGATATCCAGCCTGAGCTTCTACATGGGGTGAAGGGCAGCTCCAAATCCATCAAATGCCTCTTCTCTAGACATGAAAATGCAGCACAAGTTGCCAAAGCATCTCAGCCCTCCCCATGAAAAGGGCAGCAGAGCCCTAATACCTTAATGGTGGTCGGCCAGTTCAATAGAGGCAGAAGAAGATTTGGAAAAGATGAAAAGCAGTTCAGTCGCTTGTTACAGGTGAAAATCAGAAAACATCCAGCACTGGTACTGACAGCTCAGGCAGCTCTGTATCCATCTCCATCAGTGCCAATAAAATATGACACTCCTCTACAGCTTTGCCACCCTCCCACCTTTTTTAGCTGGATGAAGGTTTGGCCTATTTGACAGCCCTCAGTGAAGATCTCTTTGATTAGTATGGGACTGGTTATAGATTCCTTTTTTTTACTAGAACATTTTCCCATAAGATATGGGACAAAGGTTATTAACAATATTAATTAAATATTAATCAACATCAATAAATATTATTTGAACTTGCAGGCAGCCAATGCAGCAAGGAGCTTCTATTGCTAGCTCAGAGGTGCAGGCAACAAAAAGAACTAGGTATGAGTCCATCCTTCAAACCAGGAGACCAAAAACACACCTCCAAGGGTCACAAACTCAAGTTCAGTAGTGCATGTCCTTTGCCAGCTCTCATAAAGAGTGGTTAAGTTTACAAGTGGTCTCAGCTAGAAACTGGCTTTCCCCATTTACCAAAGATGACATCAGTGACACAGACTGTGACCTGGGGTTAGGCAGCACAGCTTTGTTCTACCCTGATGATGTTGGGCTGTTGCAGCAATAATTTCCCAGCAGGAAAGTGTAGCTCAAGATTTAACATATTGAACATATCCCAGGAGTCAGCAGGGAATGCTTTTGTATGATTGCAAAGAAATCCACCCCTCTGACATGCAAGGGCACCAGAGCTCCAAGATGCCTCCAGCAGCCCCAGTTCAGCATTCACACCCTCCCTAGAGGGGAAAGGCTGAGTGTGAAGTGGCAGCAGGGCACAGGCAAAACCTCACCAGTTCTCCCAAAGCACCACCAGCTCCTGGGCAGTTTGGTGGCAAATCTGGTACCACACCAGCTAATGGGTGGTAGTTGGAGAAGGAAGAGGAAGGTATGCCAGTAATAAAACTGATTAAATATCACATCACAGCTCTAAATCCATTTCAGTGTGTCTTTGTTCTCCTGCCTTTCCAGATAAGCATTTTATCATCAAGAATTTCTAATTATTGGTTACCCATAATGTCACAGGGAAATGGAGACAGGAACAATGAAGCTTTTTTTCTGAAAGGTAACATTCAAACAGTCTGACATCTTTACAGATCCATATGGTTTCTTAAATGTGTGGTGTATGGAGCTCCAGAAAAACAACCCAACTGCACACACTGCAAACCCTGTATAAACACTGTGGATTTGTCCATGTTGCCAAAGGTTTGCTTTTGTTTAAAACAGCAAAGAACTGTCCAATGCTTTCATTACTTTGCTGACCACTCTGAAGAACCTATCAACATCTCCACTCAGCATGGTAATGATGGAAGATGCTTTTGGTGTTACATGATTTATTTAAAGCCTGTTCAATATCAATTTATGAAATCCAGATTGTGAAGCATCACCTAACAATTTATTCTACTCCTCAGCATCTTTGGTCACTAATAGCAATTTGACAGTACACTGTGCCAAATACACATACTTTAATACCTTAATCAAGAATTTAGGAAGCTGATTACAAAGACTCAGTGCTTAGTAGCATCTCTGCAGTTAAGTCAAATATAATTTCCATTTTAACCTCTGTCTTTACATGGACAAAACCAAAACCATAAATATATGTGCTGGGGTTAAAATCTGGATTCTGGCTTTTTGCTTTTTCCTTAAAGCTAATTATTTTTCCCAACTTTGAAAAGATTTGGCCATGCTTATACATTTTCCCCCCCCCTTCCAAACAACAAAAACACAGTTTTAGTGCTTTCAGATGTTGAGATCCTTTATGCTAGTTAAAGACACTAATTTGAGTAGAAAGAACCAGCCATCAGCCAAAGTCCAGTCTTTTGAAGATTATACAGCTACGTGACAATTTCTGGCAGTTGGTTCTGGAAAAGTCAGGATCTGTTGGTGTCTTATATCCTGCCTCATTTTTCACATAAATGTGTGACATACATCTGGCTCTGGAAGAAATGTCAGTTCATCTTTTAGACCCACCAGTACGGCCTGTTGCTTCCTGATCCTCCTGGCAAATGAAATTTCATAATCACTTTATCTTAAAATCATACACGGTGTTAATAGCAAAGCATAAAACTGAAATGCTAAACTCCAAAATAGATTTGGGTTTAACACATTGTGCCAGTACAGCAGTGTCTGTAAGGGCATGTGCACACTACACCCAACCACAGAAAACAAAACCAGGCAAGAAGATCAAAGTCAGACCTTCCACAGTTAACTGCTAGGAAAAAATCACAGAAGAGAAATTTAAAAAAAAAAAAGGAGCTACAGTTTCTGAAAGCTTCTGTAAACCAACAGGCTGTGGTAGAATTGTTACCCTGGCAAGGAGGGCAGATTATTAAAATTTGCAACTGGCACATCCGAGTTTGAAGAGAACGTTTCCATAGCTCCCCAAACATTTCCTGAACAGATGGACATATCTGCCCTGCTCGGTCTCTCAGCCCACAGCACTGCTTGGGAAGAAGCACTTCAGAGCTACTGCAGTGTCTTATATCCTCATTTTTCACATAAATGTGTGACATATCTAGTTCTGGAAGAACCAGTTCATGGTTTAGGCCCATCACTATTGCCTGGTGCTTCTTGATCCTCTTGGCATATGAAATGTGCCAAGAGAATCCTGGGAGAAGCAGGAGAGGAAACTCACTGGAGTCACTGCATCACCTCAGACCAGTCACACTGACCCACAAACTTTCCAGGACTACAATGCCCAGGAGCTGGTTGGTCTGGGGCTCAACCATGGTGCAAAAAAAGCAGCAGGTAGTTCAGCTACATGCAAAAATTATACCTGTTAAATGTTGCCTCAGCTGCTTGACTTTTCATGGGCAGCTCCCTCACCACCCATCTTTATGTCCTGGAATAAAACTATACAGACTCGTTGCAATAACAGCACTAGAAACCTTTGAGCTTTTCCATTATGAGTACCAGTGGTGGTTCTCTAGGATTCTGAATCTTAGGATTCAGCAGAACAACTAACACTGAAAACACTGATTTTGCTAAGAGGCCATGGTTAAAATTCCTGAGGATTTGGAAAGCTGAGTACAAACATGCCAAAGAAAGAAGTGGCTTCTGCCTTTCACGAAGCTTCATTTCTCAACCTTGTGCTGTCATTTTAACAAACTCTGTATGATGTGGTTCCTTCAACTCATATTGCCAAACTTTGAGCCATTATACAATTTTGACAATATCCTGCATCACTGGCATTGTGAGCATTTATTTCCCACAAAAAAAATAAGAGTAAAATCCAAATAACTGAAGGGCCATCACCACAGTGCATTTGGCAGCAGGGGGTAACAGCTCTACAGACATTTTATTTGAAGTTTATTTAGATGGTTATGCAGGACACGTCAAACAAAATTCTGCTCATTTACTCAGTTGATAACAATGGATTTGCTCCAATACCCAGATAAGTGAAAATATAATGAGCTACAACATTCACCTGAGGTTATGCCTTCCCAATGATTCCCATGAGGTGAGAAGTGGAACAACACACTTCCACTCTTACTTTGAATGAAAAACCTTTATATATGGTATTTTGCCAGGAATAGGAATTACTCCTGTTCTTTAAAGTCTGACCCAATGCAGCTGCTTTGCTTAAAAATAAGTTAATGATTACTTTTGCATCCACTTCAATAGATCAAAAAAAAATGTTATTCCAAAAATCGAAGCAATATAAGTGATTTTTATTCGTTACTTGAAAGAAATTAAATGGAAAAAAGCCAGTTTTTTTTAAATGCAACCGGCATGCTTTCTTCATTAACGTTTTGCAATGTTTGACAATACTTAATAAAACTGCCTCAATATTACCTAAAATGTTGCAATTTAGCCTTTATAAGTTTCGCCAAACTTTCCACAGTTCGTTCTCCAAAGCCTATTGACTCACAGCAAAAAAGTCAGATTTATAGTTTTGTCCTAAAAATGATTTAAGCTAAAATACCAAAAAGTTGCAAGTTTCCAGGCCTCCCTTTCATACTACATTAATTTAGGAAATATTTTAATGACAGGCAATCCTAAAAGAGAAGCAGAGATGCAGTATGGTGAACAGGCCAAGTTAAGAGTTCACACAGGAAAAAAAAAGGAAGACTTTCATCACAACTTAAAGAGACATCACAAACTTAAAGAGACACTATTAAAGGTATCATGTTTCCTAACTTCTGCTCTCACAAAATATATTGTTTTCATTTGCTGACAGAACAGGCTCTACAGAAAAAGACACTAAGACGACACTTGACCATGTTCTCAGGCTACTAATAACCAGCCCTTCTCCTGGAATTTTTTCAAAACTCATTTAGTAATATAACTAAATAATCTCTATCTAAATATAGATATGAGAATGATTTTATCTATATCTATATATATATGTACCCATATATACGTAAAAAGCTTAAAACTAGGATTTAAGGTACTGACTCTCCAAGACGAGCTAAAATGTGAACAAACTGCTTTCTACAATTGCAGGCTATGCTTAATCTTAAAAAACTAATCTGGATATTTTTTACTGAAATAAATCAGCTGTGGCAAAGCTCTGCTCCTAAAAGTACTTTCTAGTTGAATATAGGGGAAAATGGATTACAATCAGAATTTAAAATTCATCTTCCTTACTGCCATAAATGAAGCCTTCTAATGCACAACAAAAACACTGAGTAAATTAATTTTCAAAGTTCAGTGCACTAGTTAAACAACTCAAATGCAAATCCAATCCTGAGATCATCTGAAACAGCTTTAGTGCAGCATATGCTGAATACTCCAGACTTCTCTTGAACAATTGCTAGTGGACACTTAAATCTTGAAAGCTGCTTTATAAAATACCAATGAGAAAGAAAGAAGTCCTACAAGAAATGCAGATAACAGTTACCAATCAAGCATAAAAAACCTGCATTCCAAACCAGCTTGTGATATTGTTCTCATTACCTACTTCTAACAAAGAATAATTCCCCCACGTATTTCAGTATTACAGAGATTTTGTCCTGCTCCCACCATAAGCAGAGAGAATTAATGTAGTTTCATGATAATGCCAAGGAGTACACCCAGCTAAAGGCAGCAATTGGACATTCCATTATTTTTGGCCTTTTTGATATTTAAGATTATGCTCTTGCAGGGCCAGTAGTTTTCTACAAACTGATCTTGGATTAAGAGAGCTCTTACACATTCACCTTCTACAAAAATTAAAAAATAAACTTCAT
>WEIV01016283.1:34428-56215 GCA_013390005.1 Calyptomena viridis | reverse complement strand
TTCTCACCTCCTCCAAAATTACCATCAGCTACAGATTTCTTGGTTTGGTGCACCACACCAAACCAGTTCAACTTTTTTCATCTAGCAGCAGAACCTGCAGAGAATGCACTAATACAACTCTCTTTTCAGCAGCTGAAAATGTGAACGACAGAAGCACTTTTCTGGATTGGTGTATTCATCTGAAATGATAACATTTTTTGCTTATGCAGATCAGTACTCAAAATAAGTTACCACATTGAGACCAACTAGGTAGAAATGCCTCAGCAAATCTTTTCTGAAAATGTTTCTTTTGAGNAAGATATTCAGTAAACATGAAACTGAAAATAGGAAAGATAGCATGTTATCCACTGCTATATCAGCTGACACTCAGGAAGCTGGTGGGTTTTACTGAATATACACTGCTTTGAAAAAATGTATATCCATTTGCATTACAAAAGCCCATCTACAAATGTACTTTGGGTTTAAAATCCCATATGTTGGCTGCCTTACTAATATTGGTTCAAGCAAATTATGGCTTGGCTTCACTAAATGCACATATCTATTTCAGTTAGAGTGTTCTAACTTGGCAAAGGATACTGTATTATTTATTCTGTGGCATAGATCAGGTTATATAAAATTAATGACTGAACTTCATTCATATGGACTGAATTAAAATGCGTTGGTCAGAATGGAAATGAAGAGGAGAGAAAGAAAGAGACCTGGGTTTGATTATATTTATATCTGTTCCAGTATCAGCACAGCACAGTGATGAACAAGTTCTGGCTGCATTTAATACATATTAATTCCAAAAAAAAAATAAGCACTGGCAGAGTTTGTGCTCATGGAGGTTTTAATTTACAACATATTGGCTTTTGCAGGTACCAATTTAATTTGAATTTGTTTTAAAATGTCGAAAAATATTTATGGTTTTTAAATATCACTGGTTTGCTTTGGGTTTTAACTATGCAAGTTTCAAGCAAATATTCTGGATGCCCTAAAATATTCTGTATGCTGCTTCTGTCGATAAAAAAAGTCCATGTGTTACATTGTCCATGTACATAGTTCAGAAACCTTCTGTAATGCTGTACTAATCATCTCTGCCCAGTAATGACACTGCCTCCCTACAGACACTCCATCCCATCCCGTCCTCACCATCATGGCAGAAAGTTTACCTGTCAGTCAGGACACTGGAGGGTTTGAGGACAGATAAGAATGTCTACAGAAATTAGTTGATTGTGTCATTACTAAATATTTTCCCCTTCCTATGGCATGTCATACACAGGGATCAGTTATTGCACAGCTATGCAGGTTCTGGGATTTACTGCAAATCTTTGGAGCGACACTATATTTATTAGAGATTGCTATTAGCAATTGTCCTGGAAAGCGTGAGGGTTGACATTTGTCCCTCCAAGGATCCAATATGTAGACTTGCATTGTCTGCACCCCAACAGGGCACAGTAGAGCTGAGATTTGCTGTCTTCCTTTAGATGGTGTAAAACCACAAAGTGGCTATGTCTCACACTTTCTCGTAACTACTCTTTGTCCGTTTCTTTCCAGATGACATCAGTCTACACTTCGATTTGGGCTCTGCTTTCTGCTTCATTCTGTCCAACCTTCCTGTGAAGACTCTGAGATATCATGAACAAGAACAACAGACACACATCAGCAGGTTTTACCTCTGAATCACCTCATTCAAACAGGACCATTCCCGGAATATACTCAAAGGTCTTGGCTTCACAGTGAAGAACAACTCGGCAATTGAAGAACAATTTGTTTTGGCCAGAGCTGAGAAAAGCAGATGCAATGCTTCCTTTCCAGTGGTATTTCCACTCCATTCAAGATTACTGCTGTTATTCACATGTCTAAAGAGGAGGTGTACTTGTATTCTTCAGGGGCACTGTGGGCACACAAAATGTCTCAGACTCAAACAAGGTACTACTGCCTTTTATTTTGAGAGCTCTGGCTGCATCTTTAAAGAGTGACACCACTGCTTACTCAGCCCCACACCCCCTGGCTCTTGTGACTATATCAAACAGAGAGGCAAGTGTCTGCCAAGCTTAAAAAAAAAGTAACAAAGAAAAACTCACCCTCCAGCTGATGGAAAGCACAACAATCCATCTGCTGAAAAAGGAACTGTTGGAAATAAACTGGTATTTGAGCTGACACTGCTGACTTATTACATGAAACCAAGAATTTTCTCTTCAGTTTCCAAAAATCCCATATAACTTATCCCTGTTATCAGAGAAATCACACAGGGGAGCTCCACTCCTCATGAGAAGGAAACTCATGAAAGCAGGAGACAGAGCTTTCTTGGCTACTGGTCCACATTGTAATAGTTGCTTCTGGAACACATCAGAGTGGCTGTAAGCCTCAGCTCTTTCAAAACAAAATGTAAAACATTCTTCCATTGACCTCGCTTTCCCACAATAACACCACATAAAATAACACAGAAAGGAAAAAAAATGCAGAGAGCTCTATGAGTGCACTTTAATAAATCAACAGGGGGGCTTAGATACCACAGTGGTAGCTGCTGTATAAATACCCAGACAGGAAGATCCTGTCCTGGAAAATAAGAATAGGCAATTCCTGAACCTGTTATTGTCCAGTTTCACTTGAAGTAGGAGAAAGTCAGTGTTATTTTTTTTCCACTAGTAGAGAAAAGCCCAGTGTCCAACTGGTATAAATATGTCTCTGTGTCACTGGTGCTAGGTTTAGCACCAGAAATGTTGTCTTTGTGATCCAGTCAAGAGAAGAACCACAACCTGCTTATATTTCTGATTATAAACAGAGAGAAAACAAGAGACTTGAAATTATCTTTTATGTCTGCATGTAAGTAAAGAAAACAGAGGAAAAAAGGAAGAAGCATGAAAGATAGCCATGTATTCTTTCTGAGTTTCACAGAAACACTCAGAGATATTTTACACTCTTGCAGCTTTCCCTTCTTTTACTGATGTTTTTAACGTGTCTCAGTGTTATTTCTCATTATCCTCATCTGAAAAAATACTGCTTATATAGCTAATATTACTGGTTATGGACTAAGACCTAAGGACTGACCATCACATAAGATCTCCAGAATCCAGCACAACAAACATTCATCACAATATGATGCTCTTTTTTAATTTTGCAAGGGAGAGGTGAAATGGACACTATCTACATATGCAGACTCAGAAAAACAGCCCTTTTCTCAAAAGAGGAGTTAATAAAACAGTTAAGGATTGAGGAGCAGGGATTCCAAGAAAGCAATATTTTAAGGAAAACAACTGAAAAGAGAGAAATGCAGAGTGTGAAACATGGAGTGTAAAATGGTGTGGAGGAGATCAAGGTTACAAAGAGGCAGAGCAGAGTGTTATGGGAAGGTCAAAAGCCAATTAAGAGCATGATGGATCAAGGACCAGGTTTCTTGCAACAAAAGTGGGTGATAATGTCAGGAGAGCACCGGAAAATAGAAGAGCAATAATAGCATGTGTCTGGGAAAAGAAGCTGTGAAGAATTGAGTGTAATTGAAAGTAGAGATAGAGCTGCAATGGATGAAAGGGGGAAAGAGAAATGAAAATTAGACAGAAGATCCCTGGGAATGGATTAGCCAAAGTCCATCTTTGCAGGCTGAAAGATGAAAGAACAGAAGAAGTTAGTCTGGGGCCTAATTGCCACCATCATATCTAATGAATTATTAACAAGAAAATTATGAAATTGAGTAAATTCTTTCTCTGTCTTAGACAGCTAACACTTCTGACAGTCATCAGTGAAATGCAAAGCTCTTTTTACAATTCCTTTCCCTTCATTTATGCAATGGCTGGCAACACATGGGTGGGATGGTTTCCTTTAGAGTTGTTAGAACCTCTCCCATGGCTCTTTTTGGATGGAATTCTCCCACTACAAACTTCCACATTATGAAGTGTTCTTGATAAACATGATATGATGTTATATCTGTAACAATTGCTCAGTTCATAGGCCACCCCAACCTTAAAGGTCATGATCATTGCCATGAGTTTATTTGAAACCAGTGCCTTAAACCAAGCTTAATGATGCCCAGAGATGTGTGAGACCCACAGACCGCAATTCTGAATTTTGTTTCCTTGCTCAGAAAAATTCCTGTCTGGATTATTATGGAGCAAGGAAGGGACACATAGCTGGGATCCCACTTTTAAAACATTCATCATGAGTTCATCTAGAATTGCCAAAGGAGATAAATTATTACTTATATTACTTATATCTTTGAAATACAACCAGCCACAGCATTTTTCTAGTCCTGGCTTTGGGCATTGCATAGCCCTCTGTCTTTTGAGTAATGCTTCCATATAATTTTCCAGGTGTAAGAGACAACAACAATTCCCTCATATCTCAAAGAGGAAACATAAATGGGTACCTACCAGGGTTTGAGGGTGGAAGAGGTGAGGGAACAACAGTTTTCCCTCAGTTCTACTGCATATTGGACATACCAAGTCTCAGGCATATGATGTGATAAATCCTAAGACTGAGAAATCCTTGATCTTTTGAGAAATTTCCAAAAAGGTCCCTTTTTAACCTAAACACAGAAAATGTTCAATGAAAATTAACATCTGTCTACAACTAATTTAATCATTTTAGCCAAAACCACTTGTCATTGGTTAGCTTTTTAAAAAAACATTTACTGACTGTTTTTGGCTTAGCTGTATATCCCTGCTGCCATAAGCCTGGTATAGACATTATGTGCGTCTGCAAAAGGAGAGAATGCACAGATGTCATTTAACTGGTCCTTGAGGGGATACAGGCAGAGAAGAGAATTCTGCAGCACCTACTACACAAAGGCAACCAGAACAGACCACAGAAAAGATGCACAGACAGATTTAGAGAACATGTTAAACATGAGGAGCCTCTGGTGGATGCATAAATATGGGCATAATTAACCTAGAATAAGATCAGTACTCATGGATCAGGAAACACCAAAGGAGGGGATCAGAGGATCTGCTGCAGCTCTTTTTAACCTGCTGGGGTCTGTTGCAGCTCATGAATGCTGTGTGTTTTCTTCTAAAGGGGAGAACACACCCTGACACAGTCACTGTCTGGTGATGTTGACCAGAAACGAAACAGTGTTGGTGTCAGCTCCAAGTGTTTTGTATTTTGCTTATCTCCTTGTGAGCCTTTCAAGCAGCTGTTTGCTCTCCTCCCTGGTGTAAATCAGGAATAGCTTCAGTCAACAAACTGCCATTTCTCTGTCCATTATGTGGTGAAGATCTAATATATTCTTCCTCCTGGGAGAGCAAAATGCAGCCAAGGGCATATGTTGGCCTTGTTTTCCTTGCTCTTACACCAAAGTGTGACTGTTAACATAACAGAATTTATTTTTCTTTTAGTAAATAATAAAACCTTTCTAGATGAAAATAAGGAATAATCAACCCTATGTGATGCATCTTTTATGTAAGTACAGTAATTTGAATGTAATGTTAGATATAGAGTGGGTAGACATGCATCTAGAAATACACTTCTTCAGTATCAATGAGATTATTGACACTGATCACAGTTGTGGGAATTAGCTTATGCTGGGACTGAGGAGGAGACTTCTGTGCCCAAAGCCAAGTAGAGCTGACCATGATTCAGGCCCTCCTGCAAATGGGATAATCCCCAGGATCTCCTCATAGTCAACTCAAGTGCCCACATCCTGCAGCCCAGGTAGAGTTTTCTCAGAAAACTGACAGTAGTCTGCAATTCTGGCATGAAAGTAATATCATATTAAACACTTCTACATACTGCAGGAAAACATGTTTTATGGCTTGGAAGACTTGAAAAATGTGAGAATTGAAAATTCATCTCCACTTAATCTGATTTCATGTCACGGTATCAAGTCCAACCTGACCTTTATCTGTTGAAAACATGCACAACTTTAGAAACTTTCCAGGGGCAGCAAATTTCTATCCAGTTTCAACACTCATTTACAGCTGGGTGAGTAAGGTTATCTCATGCATTAGTAAGTGTGTGTATAAATAAACAACTAGTTTAAATTGTAAGGCTGTGAAATGAAAGGCAACAGCTGACAAACTGAGCTAACCTTTTTGCTATCCCTCCTTATTTGAGGGCAACAAAAGTCACAGAATCACAGGATTGTAGAATCATTCGGGTCAGAAAAAACCTCTAAGGCCATCAAGTCCAACCATTCCCCAGCACTGCCAAGGCCACCACTAACCCATGTCCCCAGGTACCACATGCACTACAGCCTGTGCCAGGGCTTGACAATCCTTTTGATGAAGAAATTTTTCCCAAGATCCAACCTAAATGTCACCTGGAGTAACATGAGTCTCTTTCCTCTTGTTCTGTCCCTTGTTCCCTGGGAGCAGAGAGCAGCCCTACCCTGGCTCCCCCCTCCAGTCAGGGAGGTGCAGAGCCAGAAGGTCCCCCCTGAGTCTCCTTTTCTCCAGGATGAGCCCCCCCAGCTCCTTCAGCTGCTCCTCATCAGACTTATACCTTAGAAAGCACCAGCAGGCTCTGATGGACACCTCAGCTCTCTCTGGGCAGGGGACACTTGGTTTTCCCCCCAGGCAGGACCATCATTCTTTAACAGATATAAAAGCTGCTCCTGCACAGAATACATTGTCATGGGCCTAAGGGTGAGAAAATTCCTCATCCTAGAAGTGGTTAAGAGATTAGGAAACAAGTAATAAAAGCACATAATTTATTTTGGAAGTAGGGAGAATTTAGCAGATGATTCCCCCATGAGCCACACTGTGCCCACTGTTCTCCACAGTATCCACATATAATCTGAAAAGGGAACAACACTTGCAGGTGTGAAAAACTATACAGGGCAGTCAAATCTAATAGCAACTGCAAAGTTACAGAATTATCTTGCAGTACTGTCTAACTGGGCAATAAAATGGTGGGGAAAATTTAATTTCTACAGATGCAAAGTAACATACACATGGAAAAATAACCCTAAGTATACGTATTCAGTGACAGCTCCAAATAAGATTTGTATCACTGTACTTCATTCATGTATTCTGAATGGAATATGCTATCACACTGTCTTGAAAAGGATATAGTAGAACTGGAAGGTGGCAAAGACAATCAAAGGCATAAAACACCCACTAGAAAATGAAAATAAACTGTTATGGTAGATATAACAGAGATCTATGGAATCACAAATGGTGTGAAGAAAATAAAGAGTGGAAATAATTCACTTTTTCACAGTACAATGTCTTCAAAACTCACAAGGAAACGGTCAGATAGGAAATTTATAAGGTAGGTGGTTTTGTTTTTTTATTTTGCTTTGCTTTTCTTTATTGTTTGGTTTTCCATTTTGGGGGGTTTTTTTTGGCTTTTTCCTATGCTGCACATTGAACTGTGAAGCTCTATCACAGAATTTTCCAGAAGCAAAAAATTATCCAAGAGATTAGACATCCATGGAAGTCTACAGATCAAGCAGCTGTTAAACACAGCAGCCCATCTGCAGTCTCCAGTTCAGCATTCCCTATAACACTTACTGCTGAAAAGTTGTCCCAGGGGAATCACAATGCCCTTTTCTCACACCCCAGGCTTTTCTTACACTCCTCAGGGCATCTGCTGTAGCTACTATGGAAACAACATCCTGATAAATATCTGTCCTGATCCAGTATCTTACATCTCTATATTGTGGGGGGGAAAAACTCAAAAATCCTGACTAGATTAGTATATTAATTTAACATAGGTCCTGCTGTTTTCCTTCTTACAGAAATCATCTGGGCCTACAAAAATCCTGTGACCAATTGTAAATTTAATTTGCATAAATGATCATACTCATTTGCATACAGTTGCTTCCTTTGCTTCCTTCCCTCAGGGACTGACAATCTGTTCCCACTGCAGTGAGTTTGGGATTGCCTTACCCCTCTGAATTATACAAATTCACTTCCCTTCCCTTTTATTTATTTCTTACATTGTATCACTTTTCAGGCTAAACTGAGTCCCCGTCATAGCCTTGTGTATCCTCACTCTTTCCAAGAAAATTCACTATTCTTTCCAATGGATATTTGAATAATTTCTACAATGTGTAATCACATCAGCAGAAAAGATTAAAGAATCTTTATCCTCTTGATATACATTAAGCTTGCTCTAACTTAAAACTGTAAAACACTTACAGGCAATGAGTGAAACTGTTTGGTATAAGGCCAATATCCTCTTGTACCCCTTCATTTTTTGAATTTTGCTAAAATGATCCAAATTGCAACTTTCAGGAAAATGAGATTGGCAGGCACTTTAGGTAATTTAAGTCACGTCTCTCCTTGAAAAGCCAAACTTCCCAGTTCAAGTGGAACAAATGTGTGTTATTTCCTTTTAGTGAGAAAAAAAAAAAAAAGTCTTTTGGAACAAATTAGCCCCTTTTTTTCAGTTTTTAATTAAACTCTCAAATAAAACAAAACAAAGAATATTTTTATTATGAACAAGGGGACCTTAACTGATCTGTCATTCACTTTCTGTAGATGGCTGAGGAGGATCAGAGTATAGATCTGTCATTTTTCCATCAAGACATGGCTGGTTTTTCCACCATGACTGCTACTGTCTTCTACTTATCATGATTTTAAATCTCCAATACCAAGACTATAAAAGCTGTCCCAAAAGTCTGATAAAATCTCATAAAACATGAATTTCAGACCAAACCCTCTAAAGTTAAAGCTACTCATCCTTTTTTGCTCCTCTATCAAGGAGCATTCACTAGGATATGGGGATACCAAGTGTCATCTAAAGATTAAAACATCTTATCAGAGAAGGCAGCTTTGGATCACTGCAGCTATTTTCTGGTCATCAGACACCCCTCATATTGGTGATAGAGTCATCTATATGGGTGAATACAATTAAAGGCTCCTTGAACCACAGAAATGCAACTTTCCTGGCCCCTTACCTGATGTGAGATTATGTAGTTCATGTGACTTTCACACACTGTTAAAATTTATCTGAGGGATATTATGTGATGCTGTAATTGAGGGATGGACATTTACTAAATGATTGTTTTTGTGAATAGCAGTTCCATCCATTCCCTCCCAGAGATACCACATGTGAGACTGTTGGGCTGATTTTTTATTGTTTGAAGGAATGTGCCAATGTCTCCTGTGAGAGACATTCCTCCATGAATAAGCATCTCATGGAGCACACACCCAGAATTGATTGTAAACTGTGCAGGTATTCAAACAGCAGCACTGAGGTGTGTGCTGGGGAGCCTGGTAAAACACATGCAAGAGCACAATGAAATAGGATGCACTGCACAGGCAGCACGAGTGAGGTATGAAGCCACTGGCCACACAAGTCTATGCAAATGTATGGAGCAAATCCGATTTGGCTAATAGCCAGCTGTATATTTTAACCACCAGGCAACCCTTTCTCTCCCATTAGAGGGTACAGTCATCACCTCTGCAAAGCTAGAGTATCACTAAAAAGAGACCAGCTGAGCTTCCCTTCTGTTTCCTTGAGATGTGTGATGCTGTGAAAATACTACAGGCAGCGTGAGCTGGTGCACGAACTGAGCCATGGATTAAAGCACTGCATTCTTTTTAGCTCTTATGCCATCACATAAAGAGGAAACCAACAATGATAAATGGACTCACTCTGTGTAAATCACTGTGGCATAGGGAGAGAATTTTAAAATATGGTAGCACTTTGGGATAGCACGGTCAAAATGGGACAATGTCTGGTCAGGTACAGTGCCAGCCACGTGAACCACAGTCTCATTTTCAGGTCATGTCCAAGCTGTGCTGCATATCTTCTACGGGGTGTTATTAGTTCATGATAATCACACTCTCTGCAGTTCCTTTACTGCTATTATAAAAATGCTTTTATGTTGGGTAGATGTGTTATTTATTACGTGCTAGGAGGAAATGAAGTTGGTAGTTCTGAATGTTGAACAGCAGTTGGAGCTGAGCTGCACAGTTCCCAGTCCCAAAGAACTCTGTCTCCTGTTTCATAATAATAATAGTGATTTATCCCCTTGCTATTAAGCTATTTGAATGACTCCATGCAGATCTTGGGGCCAGCGTTTTGTTCCTGTCATCTAAGATGAAGATGTAATAGCAAGGACTGAGTTTCTTCCTTTCTTTCTTCCTTTCTTCCTTCCTTCCTTTTTTCTTTATTCTTTTTCTTCTTTTTCTTTCTTTCTTTCTTTCTTTCTTTCTTGCCTTCCTGCCTGCCTTCCTTCCTTCCTCTCTCACTACCCCTCCCATGTTAAATGAAGCACTATATCCCACTGTTACATGAAACAATTTTCATATTTGCATTTCAGTGAAACCAATTGAGGTGTTCCACTGCCCCTAACCACACTGCTTGGAATTCTTCTCATTAATTTGTCTGCTTGTGAAGGACCACAAGGGTGTGATCCTGCTTACCATTTGAACTTCACTCTTTTTTCTCTATTTGGGGTGTATGTTTGATTCAAAAATATGAAATGACAGAGGAAGCATCACTTCCATTAAAGATTTTAGGCCATTTACATAACCCTGAAGTCTTCCAGAGAGATCTCAGACTTCAGTAACTATCTCAGTATTGTCTCTGTCTGCCTCAGCAATTTATTGCACACAAAGAAGAATTTCACTTTAAACCTCCTTCAGGGAAATGTCCATAGTTGGACAGATTGCACAGCTCAACATTTGCTGGCTCATACCCTGAGCTGGGGACCCTTTGGGGTTTATTGTTATGCACTAAATGAAAATTTATTTTAAGCACCATTTAAAATTTAACAGTTCTATTTTAATATGAGTAAAATAATTTGGTGTAAATTGTACTGACTTAATTCGTGTTTCTGGCAGGACACCGACGCATCTCCAGTGAAATGGGACATCCTCCTCAATGACAGGGAATTATTTCAGACCAAGATTTTTCAACACCTGTTGTCCCACATGTTCTCTGAGCATTTGTCATGATCTGCTAATATAAGAAGAGTCTTTGGACCATCTTTCACGACATTGAAAGTCTTGGGTGAGGTTAATGGGTTCAAACACAAAATAAGAAACAAGGCGAGACTGCAGATTTTTATTTACCAGTGAAATATCCCAAGTCTAAGCTTCCAAATTTTCCTGAAAAAATGAAACAAAGTTATTAAGCAACAATGATAATAACTACCTTTGTAGGTTGCTATTAGACTAATATTAACTATGCTTTAGTATTTAATTTTGAAGTGTCCATAGATAATTTATATTGATATTAAGAAAACATGAATAAGTAGATTAACGAACAATTAAAACTTTGACCCAGAGTCAAATTGATCTCTGTCAGCTATGATAGTAACTAGATGTGGGCAGCATTTTCTGTGATGGTGTTAATTTCTCTGTGTTTTCTTCCCAGAAGATGACACTGATTAATATTATTAAATGCCTTATGATTTTACAGGTGATTTTAATTAATGTTTCTTAAAGTGAAGATGGTAAGCCTGGACAGGCCATTTTCTATGTGTTTTCCAGTGACTGAAGAGAAATTCTGGCTTCAACATTCATCCATTTCTGAATCTTTAAATATATATATGTATAAAAAGAAAAACCAAAACAAAACAAAGAAANAAATGACAGAGGAAGCATCACTTCCATTAAAGATTTTAGGCCATTTACATAACCCTGAAGTCTTCCAGAGAGATCTCAGACTTCAGTAACTATCTCAGTATTGTCTCTGTCTGCCTCAGCAATTTATTGCACACAAAGAAGAATTTCACTTTAAACCTCCTTCAGGGAAATGTCCATAGTTGGACAGATTGCACAGCTCAACATTTGCTGGCTCATACCCTGAGCTGGGGACCCTTTGGGGTTTATTGTTATGCACTAAATGAAAATTTATTTTAAGCACCATTTAAAATTTAACAGTTCTATTTTAATATGAGTAAAATAATTTGGTGTAAATTGTACTGACTTAATTCGTGTTTCTGGCAGGACACCGACGCATCTCCAGTGAAATGGGACATCCTCCTCAATGACAGGGAATTATTTCAGACCAAGATTTTTCAACACCTGTTGTCCCACATGTTCTCTGAGCATTTGTCATGATCTGCTAATATAAGAAGAGTCTTTGGACCATCTTTCACGACATTGAAAGTCTTGGGTGAGGTTAATGGGTTCAAACACAAAATAAGAAACAAGGCGAGACTGCAGATTTTTATTTACCAGTGAAATATCCCAAGTCTAAGCTTCCAAATTTTCCTGAAAAAATGAAACAAAGTTATTAAGCAACAATGATAATAACTACCTTTGTAGGTTGCTATTAGACTAATATTAACTATGCTTTAGTATTTAATTTTGAAGTGTCCATAGATAATTTATATTGATATTAAGAAAACATGAATAAGTAGATTAACGAACAATTAAAACTTTGACCCAGAGTCAAATTGATCTCTGTCAGCTATGATAGTAACTAGATGTGGGCAGCATTTTCTGTGATGGTGTTAATTTCTCTGTGTTTTCTTCCCAGAAGATGACACTGATTAATATTATTAAATGCCTTATGATTTTACAGGTGATTTTAATTAATGTTTCTTAAAGTGAAGATGGTAAGCCTGGACAGGCCATTTTCTATGTGTTTTCCAGTGACTGAAGAGAAATTCTGGCTTCAACATTCATCCATTTCTGAATCTTTAAATATATATATGTATAAAAAGAAAAACCAAAACAAAACAAAGAAAAACAAAACAAACAAAACCCCTCACAAAAACAGACCAAAAAAGGCAAATTAAAATGTCAATATAAAACAAAAGGTTGTTTTTCTCTTCATCCATGATGTAAAACCTATGCTCACATTTGAACATCAATTGTCAATCAACCATGTACATTGGGTTTGCTCCAGCCCATTTTAACTTCTGAATGATTCAGTCCACTGGTTATAGGTCTAAACAAATCACTACCTGTGTACATAAATAAGTTCACTTTTTAATAAGCGTAGGTTTTATTTGATTGCCCAGACTCCATGAGAAGGATCTCACAGTGATGTCTGGAGATGGAAGTGGGACTGTTTCCCCTTTTGTAAAGACTGTTTTCTACATAGCAGAGGAATGGATATTACCTCATTCTCTCAATGTATATGCCACCAACTGTGCAGTGAAATTCCTTAAATTATGATGAAATTGCTCATTTCCTGAAGTGAACACAACAAACTAACAGGCACAGTAATTTTTAGTAGA
The DNA here is from genome assembly GCA_013390005.1 of Calyptomena viridis. NCBI lineage: Eukaryota > Metazoa > Chordata > Aves > Passeriformes > Eurylaimidae > Calyptomena > Calyptomena viridis. Next base: position 43,149 of record WEIV01016283.1, on the reverse strand, counting down.
TTTGGATTCAATTCAATTTTCCAGATGTTTGCCTGTAATCAGCCTAGGAACTCAAATCTCAGAACGGTGCTATTCACACAACAGCTGTTGCAAATTTTTCTTTTGAATCACACCAATCTAAGAGTGGATTTGTTTATAGGCAGCCCCAGTGTTATGTGAGGAACTGACTGATTATATTTTAAAAAATCTTAAAAATGTTCTTCTGACCATTTATGCAATTTCACTTTTATTATATTATATCTCCATTTTAAAGTAATTTTTCTCATGAATTAGTAAATTTAGTTTTTTTCACCAGTCCATGAATTTTGTCATTGAATTTAATTTTTAAAAAAGGCAGTTTTTTTGAGTTAGCTTCCTAACAGAAACATATTGGAAGGAAACAGCAGAATAGTCAATGAAGCTGTATTTTGAGTCATCAGTATCTTCATAGCTATCCTGCTTCAAAGAGTGTAATTAACAGACTCAGTCCAACAAAGACCACTACAACAGCCTGACCTTGCACTGTTCACATCATAAATTATCACCCTATATAGAACTAAGTATCCTTTATCTGACTTACAGAAAAAAATTAATCCAGATCTTACAGAAAAAAATAATCTGGCTCTTCTCTTGATAATTTGTTTAAAAGTTCAGCTATTCTGTTTTGAACCTCGTATTTGACTTGTGGTATACTATAGACACAGGGTTTTTCCTTATGTCTGGAGTTGTTGTACTCAAGTGGCCATCTAACCTTCCCTAGCTCATCCACTTCATGTATCTGGAGAACAACATGTTTTTGGAGTGTTATTGTTACTCACATAATGTATGTCTAACTTTTATTGCCTAAGAGTGGCCCATCTGAACTCCACCTATAGTCAATGTAAAGTAGAGTGACTTTTTCAGATTTAAATCTACATCCTGGTTCCTTTGGATTCGTCTGCATCTGTCCTGTGGTCATAGGAGACAAAAACCTCCATTCAAAGTGACATCAGACAACCACATCTGGATCAGGTTATTTCTGCTTGGGTTGGTATGACTAAAACTTGCATCTTCTACCTCTTCAATTCCTGCCCCAGCCAGAAAAGAACAGCCTCAGGTTTCCAAATCCAATATTTCGTGTCTGGGAAGAGTGGAAACTGAAAGGAGCCTATAAAATGCTCCTGTCCTGAGCAAGTCCTTGAAGGTCTTTGAAGTCTTTGAAGGCTATTTGAAAGTGGTTTGTTAAAAAAGAGGGAAAATTATTTTTACATGGGCAGATAGTGATAGGAGAAGGGGAAATTGTTTTAAACTAAAATAGAAGAATTTTGGTTAGTTGTAAGGAAGTTCTTTATCACAGGTTGGTGAGGCCCTGGCACAGGTTGCCCACAGAAGCTGTGGCTGCCCCATCCCTGGAAGTGTCCAAGGCTGGGTTGGATGGGGTTTGGAGCAACCTGGGATAGTGGAAGGTATCTGTGTCCATGGCAGAGGGTGGAATCTGATGAACTTTAATGTCTCTTCCAACCCAAACCATTGTGTGATTCTATGAGAATTCTATGCACAGAAATATGGAAATGAGTGTAGCTGATGTGTCTGGGACCAAGATCTCATTCACAAGCTTCTCACTGCTGACGATTTAAAATTAAAATGCTAACTAAATGTCTAGCTAAATGATTGTAAGTTGTTTCTGGTTTGGTGGGGTTTTTTTAATTACAATGTTAAGTTTTTGGCTATACAAGGAAAATGTCACTGTTAATGAAGTAATCCAAGCAATTAACCATACAACTTCACTACATGTTAGGTACAAAATCTTTGTATTAGGTAATAAAGATGATTTAGTGTCAAGTGTGCTTATAAGAGACTAATGAAGCTAGGCTACGTTTTTTCAAGCTGCCTGCAAGTTGGTGTTTGACAACATGATGTGTCTGGTGATATTCTAAAGCAAGTGTCATTCTGATTGATAGACAAAAGTAATTTAACTAGAATGTGAAATGCAGAATCAGGGAATTTATTGAAAAGGGTTATATACAGAGAGAGATGCTCAAGCCACCTGAATTATACAGTATCTTTAATTCATCATGCTACCAAGCCAGAGGTGTATAGAATATGGTAGTGAATTATTCAGATTTTTTTAAAGTCCTTAATGTTTTTACTGCTAAAAAAACTGCAATGCCTTAACAAAGAAGGTTAAATTTGTATTGTGTGGGTTTTGCTTTGTCAGTGTTTTTTCTTCTAATGTCTTTTCAAATTTTCGTGGGGCTGTTTAGAAGGGTGAATTAAGGAGCAGATATTTAACTGACTCGTTCCATCTGTTTATACAAGATCACTTTTTTTCTCACATTTCAAGGGAGTGAGTGCTGTGCTCTCCTAACACATCTAAATAGAATAATGCCTTTTCCTAAAAGTTGTTGGGACTTTTTTTTCCCAGGACATTTTCCTGTTTGACAAGTTGTGCTTTGAAAAGGCCCACTTCCTTCTGCTGTATAGAACTACCTAGACATTTCTACACTTTTTTTTTTGTTCCATCCTTCAGACCTGCAGTTGATTTAGACAGAAATATTCTGTTCTGCAACATCAGACCACAGAACTTAACTAAAGAAAAAAGACCTTCTGGTTTTGAGTGGATGCTCTTGAGTAATCCTTCCACATAGGATCATACATACAAACATGCGTATATGTAAATACATGTATGTTGAACTGAGAAAACTTTACAGAATAAATCTGCAGCAGATATTAATATTCCCCAATGTCTTCACAAGGGGAATGAGACTAGAGAAGAAATACATTGCAATTAAATAAACATGATTAATTTTCACATGGAGAAGCTTTCACCATTGAGGATTCTGGTTGCTGTTGTTATTGTTTTAATTTTAACACATGGATGTGCATAGAAATAGCTTGAGTTTGCTTTAAAAAACACTGGAGTAATTAAATGAACTAACTTGATGAATGTTATTATGTGCATCCTGAACTGCTGAGTACTGAAGTTCTGTCTTCCTTTAATAACTTGGTGTGACAAAATTATTTTAAGCTCAATCTGATACATTCAATTAATCAGACAGCAACCAGAGAAATTCGAACTCATCTAACAGATAAAGAAAACTGTGGCTTGTGCAGTACTTCTGTTGAACTCACTTTGCACTGCATTCAAGAATAGTTGTCTGGAGATATCACCAGTAAAGTAGATCAGTTTCATTCAGACATGATATAAATGACACACATACCCAGTTGTGGTTACTGTTGGAGATTAATTATGGCTTTGGGATGTGTCCATACCTCCCAAGAAGAGAGAAGATTTCTGTCTTTTGCTCTTTCCTTCCTTTACCCTTTCTTCTCTTAACTCCTTCTTATGTGTATTTCTCTAAATATTTTCCTGTAATTCTATTATTGGTTTTCCTCACTTTTTCTTATGCTTTAAATTAATCCATTTCTCTTTTTCTGTCATATAATCTACCAGTCTAAAATCCCTCCTAAGGAATATTCCCACACTTTTTTTCTTTCCTTGCATCCCAATCTTGCAGCTTCTCTTCCCACTCCTTATCCTGACCTTGTTCACATCCCCACTGTCTGTTATACTTGCTTTTTTGCTGCAGAATAACCATTCCAGTAAAGCCAAAGTATTATTTGAACAATTGATATGTTTCTAAGGTAATTAATATGTTTAAGTACAGCAGACTATGATTACAGACAGTGTCTTCCCTTCTCCTGATGGATTGTTGGAAATCAATGGAGCTTCCAAATGAATGGAACACTTCCCTGGAAGTATTCAAAAATCATGTAGATAAGGCAATTGCAGACACAGTGTAGTTGTGGGCTTGGCAGTGCTCAGTTAATTACTGGACTCAATAATCTCAGAGGGATTTCCTAACCCAAGGGATTCTATAAAGTTTTGGCTAAATGAAGCTGTATCAAAAACAGATTTATTGAGATTGAAGTCTCTTTGTTTGAAAGATTTGTTGGTATCCCACATACTGCTTCTGTCAGACTCTGGGAAAATTCCTGGTGGAGAACCACAAAAATAGGAATCCTGCTTCCTGGTATTCTCTGCTGTCTGGCTAGAATGTTATACATAACCTGAAATCCAAAAGGGCCTTTGTCTATATGGTTCTAATCATGAGATCAAATCATCAGATAAGTAGGAAGAAATTCCTGGCTGCGAGGGTGTTGAGGCCCTGGCACAGGTTGCCCAGAGAAGCTGTGGCTGACCCATCCCTGGAAGTGTTCAAGGCCAAGTTGGTGGAGCTTGGAGAAATGCGGTCCAGTGGAAGCTGTCCATGCCCTGGGCAAGGGGGTTGGAGTGAGATGGTCTTTAAGGCCCATTCCAACTCAAACCATTCTATGAATCCCTGATTCTATAATGTTAGCTCACTGAGATTTCAAGTCCTGGACAGTTCCCTCAAAGGTATTTCAACATCTAAATCTCAGTTTGTGTCATGTCCCAAATCCAAATAGTCAAAATTTGCCTCAGAATAGAATCTTATGGTGTACCCTCATTTTAGATGACCCATGTTACATACACAACATGGTTATTTTGTCCATTTGGTGGATGTATGCCGTTACCATCAACAGTAACAACTGAGTGGTTAGTGCGTGTAGTTTAAGGGCTGAACTGAAAAATCTCTGACATGAATGAAAAACAAACTCTGATAGACATCAGCAGATTTGGGGGTTTCTTTAATCAATTTAATATCTTGTTCACTCATTAAAAAAGGTGGCAAGATTTTCAGGGTTCCTCAGTGCATAAGTTCGCTTGAAAATCAGAGAGGGTGGACGTATTTAACGAGCAGTTGGAAATTTCAGTCTCCCCCTATTCCTTAAATAACCATTAAATAATTCAACGGCTCAGTCTCTCCTTGTGGAATATGGGTAGCAGCACTTTCCTACTAAGTACAGAGAATAGAAGTTCACAGAATAAATATTATTTTTTAAATGTTGATGAGGGTTAGGTAGGTATTTTGAGTCAGTCAAAACACTGTCCCCTGCTGTGAGGTCTAGTGTTACAAATCTTACCAACTTTTCTTCAGAAATTTTTTTCAAGTGGTACTTTATTCCTTTGCACAAACAACCTCCAGCAAGGCCTTAGAAATCTTATAATTTTCAAAACTAGTGATAAAAAATAGTAATGTACCATAATGGTGTTCCAGAAAAGTCTATTTTATTTTTTTATAGGATTGTCTTTCATGAGATCTCAGAGCAGAGGGGAGACATGCATAATATATTTCTCAGTATTAATAACTGCTTCTTCTGCTTGCACATAACAAAAGAGATTTTAATCACTGTGGTTATCTCTCTCTTTGAATTGAACATCTCATATTAATCTTTAGACAAAAATGAAGCAAATGAAGGTAAAATCTAGAATATAAAAGTGCCATCAGAATTCTTATTGAAAACAATATGGAACCTTATTGAAACCATCATATTAAAGTATCTAGTTGTTTATTTCTCTTTTTACAGGAGCTCCTTATTTTCTGTCTGGAATAGTATTTCCCTAAATAAAACTGCACAGTGCAAAGTGCCATTATGATTTTCAACATTCATTTCCAGAGGGGCTCCTGCTAGTCCATAGCTATAACTATGATGAAAAGGGGCTATGGATAGCCTGTTGCAATAATGCCAACTCCCCATCTATCAACCCAGCAGATTATATGAGTAGCATCTCCTTAGAATAGAAACTCAGAGATATAATAATCAATGAGATCTGGCATGCTGAGTGCCCACACGAATCTATTGCTATAAAGGATGCCAAATTATTATTGCTTTGCAAAATCTATGGGATTGTAGTCAGCAGGGCTGAGACAGGGAAGAAAGTCATTAAGGATTGACTGAACATTTTGATGATGGTCTCTGCTTTTGGAGTAATATATGCCATTATATTGTATGTTTTGGAATTTCCTGCTAGTTTAATGTTGTGATTTCATAATGCAAGGAGCTTTAAGGGCCAAGCCAGGGTCATAAGGAACTATGTCCTTTCCACATTGCTTTTTCCTCCCTTGATATAAGCAGACTATTGACGGTACCTATGTGTGAGATGGATCAGAAATCTGAGCTTTCTCCCTCTGGTTCTGAAGACAAATTTCTTACTTTGGTTTTATTGTTGCTTGTAGTATTGAAGGTTTTTCAATATGTTCAACATGTTTCTTCCTGCAGTGTGAGTGTAGGAAGATGCAGTCAAAGACAGAAAGGAGCAGCTGTAACTCCTTAGTCTGATATTCCCTCCAGACATCTGTCATCAAAACCTTACAGAATGTGGAATTTGGTAATCAACCCAAGGTCTAATTTGTTGTCTGTAGTCTCATTCACTCTTCAGTGACTCTGAAAGACTCAAGACAAGTAGGATCTTAATTTAGCAATTTCTGTTAGAGGCCTCAATGAAGTGAGACGAGTCTGGCCCTTAGTATCTCTGGTATCTATCTTACATTAAGATATATCAAGGCTTCTCCAGTTACTCACATTCTGGAACCAGGATCACGAAGATTGGACAGATCTAGATTAATCAGCAGTATAATGAAGATAAGAAGATTCACACATTGGAAGTCTTTGACTCTTCAACTAACGACATTGTTTTCATACATAGTTAAGTGCATAGTATGGAACATACAATTAGCAAGTTATTGCAAATATGAGCTCAGGTCTTCATCCTATGGTATGCTCCTTGTTATAGGTGTGCTTGTATTTTATCCCAGTGTTCCTGAAAATGTATAGAACAGCTTGAACTAAATATGTAGATCTGCTTGAATTATCTAGACAAAACAAGTGAGAGATTACAAATTGCACCCAAGAGTACTAAGCTCTGTTAAAAGTTCTCTTACGTATGAACTGTATTGTTGACCTTTTACATATTCTAAACCATTGTATAACTTTAAGCACAAGAAATAATGCTAGAAGCATTAAAAAGCTAAAGCTAGAAGTGATGATCCAAGATGCAGTCCTATCCCAACACTTAACTTAAATTTTTCTTATGATACTGTAAGTATCATTTTTGAGTAGAGAAGAGGAAGCCGAGAGAAGACGTCATTGTGGTCTACAGTTTTCTCACTATGGGAAATGGAAAGGAAGGTGCCAATCTCCTCTCTGGTGATCAGTGACAGGACATGAGGGAATGTCACGAAGCTTTGTCAGGGGAGGTTTAGGATGGATATTAGTAAAAGCTCCTTTTATTATCAAAAGATGATATTTGGGCACTGGAACAGGCTCCCCAGGGAAGTGACCACAGCACCAAGACAGCCAGAGCTCAAGAAGAATTTTGACAGTGCTCCCAAGCACATGTTGAGATTCTTTGGGGCATCTTGTGTAGGCTCAGGAGTTGTACTCAACAGTCCCTGGGGGTTTCTTCCACCTCAGGATATTCTATGATTCTATAAAATTTTCTGAAAAGACCAACGCAACCCTCCATTTCAGCTGGACCTACAGTACATCCCCTGGAGTGCTGTCCAACCCTGCTGAGGGTTGTAGGAGTTGGCATTAGCATGGCACCTGCTGTCCTCGAAGGTATGAATACAACCTGTAGTGTTTTGTGTGTAAAGTGATTTTCAGACCAATAGCTCAGTCACTGACCCACATTGCCTTTCATAAGGAGCAAAATATTAGCAGGCATTTCAGTCCCACAATCAAACATTAGATAAGAATATTCAAAATTCCTTGGAAAGGCTTTTGTTCATAGTCTGAGGTTGGGTTTTGAAATCTTTACAAACTCTCTCTCCAGGGAGGCTGTGTAGAGAGAGACATCCTTTCAGCTCACCCTTGAATGCACTTTGAACAAGTGGCTGCTTTTACTGTAAGCATGTTATTAATGGTCTCTTTTCAAAAGCAGATATAGTACCCTGGAAAATGTTCTATTGATTTTTTCCCTTTCCCTGTCCCTGTTTCAATCACACTCGTTTGAATGGCTTTCATTTTTAGCAACAACAAGAGATTTCTTCGAAGAAAAGTGGTGTCTAGGTGCAGCCTTGAATAAAATCACTGCTCAATTTAAGCTCTGAAAAATACTATTGATATTTTAATAGAAGATTGGAGAACTGATTGCTGGTTCAATAATAGCTACAAGGAGTTTATACATAGGAAACATGCATGAGGATCATTTCATTTCTTTTACTGTACATGTTAACAGAAAACAGCAACCTAAATCTTGACTCACTGGATTATTACATGTCAAGGATCTCAGGAACATGGAAATATATCATTCCAATTTTCTAAGGCAGAAGTGTGCATTAGAGAGCATCATCTCTGTGCAGAGAGCAGAATATAGAAATGCAAATAATATTGTACCATATATTTCTAAAAAATAATATTCATGCAAAGAAGTATGCAAGTAATAAATTTTACACAGCTAGAAATAGGATTTTGCTTCTTACTTTTGTTACTAATTGCTTATAATCTTGGTTATTAATTGCTTGTATCACAGAGAGTCAAACATACGTTTTCCTAACTCTTTTGCTTGTGACCAAAAAAAGAAGCCTTGAACACTGTTTTGGAAACCTCTAAACTGAGGACACAAAAACCACATTAAGCTAACATCTAGAGAGCGATTGGTGATTTCAACTTACATGAGTGAGTCTCAGAGTGACTGATATTTATTCTCATCCCTGGAAGGCCAGGTTGGATGGGGCTTTAAATAATCTGGTCTAGTGGAAGGTGTCCCTGCTCATGAGGGCTTGAAACAAGATGGTCTGTAAGGTCTCTTCAAACTCAAATCATTCTATGATTTGGTAACTCTGAGCTCCTGGAAACATGAGAAAGTGTAAGAGGTCCAGAAGGAAGGAGATAGGA
>WEIV01016283.1:3246-32153 GCA_013390005.1 Calyptomena viridis | reverse complement strand
AAAAATTTATATTAAAAGTAATTATATGATCAACCATAGAATAACACACAAACTATGAATGTACAAGCTATTCAACCCCATCTGGAGACACTTAGACAAAACAGTTTTGCTATACATACAAGAACTGTCCAGATTTCTTTATGTTTCCCTGGAGAAGTGGTCCCTCTGATAATATACTTCACATTATTCTTCTCCCCACTGAATTGAATGGTTCAATATTTCCTAATGATAAAAGTAACAGATAGAAAGAAGGAAAGTATCGTGTGCTACTAGATTACATATACTCAAAAAAAATCCCCCTTCCCTCCCCCCCTAAAAAAACCAAAACACAAAAGGGTAACTTCTGCAAACACACTGCAATGTTAGCAATGCTTTGTGCATTATGAGCAAAATCAGGGAACAGGAAGGTTTAAACTGAAGGAGGAGATTTAGATTAGATGTTAGGAAGAAATTCTTTACTCAAAGGGTAGCAAGTCACTGACACAGGTGCCTCAAAGAAGCTGTGGCTGCTCTACCTCTGGAAGTGTTCAAGGCCAGGTTGGATGGGGTTTGGAGGAATCTGGGATAGTGGAAGGTGTCCCTGCCCATGGCAGGGGTTGGAATGAGATGATCTTCAAGATCCCTTCCAATCCAAACCTTTCCATGATTCTGTTTATTCATTAATATATTCTCAGCACTAATATCTCAATAAAGCAAACAAATCAGCATTGTGAAATAGTAACAGAGAAAGTGAATTTTGGAATTTATGGGAATGGCCTGATGAGGTTCTAACAGTAATATTTCATAACAGATATAGGGTTCTGGTAGAAAAGCTTCTTTTCTCTTTTTTCTAACCCTGTTGCCAATTTAGCAATCCAAATCCTAATTCTGCATTTTACTCCAATAGGCTCAATTTCCTCTGCTCCTTAAATCATTAAATTAGTTGTTTCAAGAGGATATGACAGGAACTGTCTTGTCTCCTTTGAAGGCAGTGAATCAATGTATAAAGGAGAGCAGCAACACATGCTGAGCCTCTGCCATTCAGAACATATTCTGAAACTCTTGAATAAGGATGGCAAGTCACAGCTGAAGGGATCAACTTGAGCACCAATAACTCCAAGTGCCAAGTCTGTAGACAGCTGATGTCATTCTCTGTAGAAGTCAAGATGACTATTTAGACACAGTATATTAAATTCTTCCATACTTTGGACCAGATTTTTTTTTCCTACTTTCTAATGGCAAGTGAGTTTTTCCTGTTGACTAGGATTATTACCTTCACTCTGCAATTTCTTCCATTTCATACAGTCTGTTTTTGCTGAAAACAGTGCTCAGATCTTCAGAAAATCAGGTTTTTCTTTAGTTTTTCTCCACATCTTCTAAGACAAACATTTGATCGCTTTAGTCCTGCTTAGAATTCATTCACCTAAACATTACAGATTATATGTTCAACCATAAATTGAGCATTGTCAATGTAATCTGTGGGCAGACTGATTTAAATTTGAGTGGCTGTATTGACTACAATGTGACTGTGTTTCTTTGCTTCATCTGAGCATCTGCCTGAATATTTCAAGTCAACAGTGTTACACTGATATTTGTCAGCGGTAGCATCTATCACCTAAGCAGAGTATTCCATAGCTGCCTCAGATTTATGGTTCCATATCATTCTTTCTATAAATTCCCTATGTGCTCCAAATTCCTTAGGTTGTTCATATTTGTTCTCTCATCTTTTCCAGACACTAAAACATGAATTCTTACTCGAGCTGGGAAATGTCCTAGTAGAATCCTTTTGAGTAAAGCATTTATTTTATTCTAGTAACTAATCTGGCTTTTTGAACCTGTGTAGCTTTCTTTTTCACTCCATATTCTTTTCAAGTTCCCTTCATGTGTCTACAAAATACATAAATGAGATATGGACTTTCTAATGATATTCACTGTTAGTATGTGCTGCTGAGCTCCTTCAAGTGTGATAACCTAGAGATAGTGGGTTTCCAAACAAATGTGATGATTCTTGGTTGGGCTTACACAAAAGCAACAGTGTGTCTGTACTCCACAAACACCAGGGAAATAGAATCACAGAATGGTTTAGGATGGAAGGGACATTAAAGCTCATCTCCTTCTACTCCCCTGCCAACGGGCAGGAACCTTCCACTAGACCAGGTTTGTTAGAACCTTATCCAACCTGGTCTTGAATACATGCCGGGACGGGGCAGCCACAGCTTCTCTGGACGACTTGTGCTCTGCTGGATATTTTAATTTTATAGCAGTTTTTTCTTCAGGGCATAAAAGCTCATTGAAAGTTCTTCAGGTCAATCAGAATCTTGTATTTGTCATTGACCCAAAGACATTCTTCCACAGCCTTGCACAAAAAGGTTGTCTCAGTAAAAGGATGCCTTGGAGTCCTGAAATGCAAAATCAATGACCTAGAAAATATTTAAAGTATATCATTTAACTCTTTACTCCAAGAACTGAAATGGTATCTCACTTCCCGATGAGGGAANAATACTGAACTCATTGGGGGAGTACATGCTACATCACAGGGGTGAAATGAGAGGTTACAGGAGCTGCTGAGGACCTGTCACTGCACAGATAGTGAAGGAAGTATTGGAAAGTAAATATAAGATTTGTTTTGCCTGCTCTGTAAGTCCCTGGTGAGAGACCTTTCATGTCAAAAGTAAATAGCGTCAGTCACCACTGATAGTGATATGTGTCTTTTCACATATTAAGTATGTTTATTTGCCATTAGATGGTCACATTTACAGCCACTGGGCCAAAATTTGCTTTCATTTACATCATCTGAAATCTGGGTGAGGTCCACCAGAGTCAATATAAATTCATCAACTTTATGAGAAGTGTCTGCGAGGTGTGTTTGGCTCACAAGCACAGTAAGGGAGGATCAGACCACTGTGTTTTCACATGTGTTTTCATCCCGAATTGAATAAACAGAAGAAATATTAAAATGTGTCATGGGATGGAAGCATCTTAGAAATTATGTATAAAGTGAAATGATTAATTCCTGGTAATTTTGATGTTAGCTTTCATACATCCAAGCAGTTCTGTGCTTCGTGGGATTTGTACACTTACATCTGGACATCTCAAACACTGTGGAGTATGGGGTCCCCACCTGCACAGTGTCAGTCTTTAGGTAGGCATCCATTTATATGCCTAATTAAAGCTGAAAAAAAGTAGTTCTGGGGATAAATACCATTAGTAACCACAATTACCCATGTTCACTGGAGTTATGAGCTATTTACACTGAACTACATTCAGGCTGCAGGAATTTGTTGACGGTGGAGTTTTCTCTGGATGAAACCTTTTCGAAGGAGTAATCCCAGTGGCTCAACTCCACTTTATTCCCTTTCTCCTTTCTCTGCTAACTTTCATGAAGGGAGCACGAATCACCCTGTGGTTAGACAGGGGAGATGCTGACAAGGATGGCTGTTAGGATCAAACTGAAAAGCTACAATATGGACAAATGACACCCCAGGACTGCAGTCTCAGCTAAGCTTATCAGCTCATTCTAGAGACAATTTCATTTTAATTGGGTATGTAAGAACAGTCTCAAAGCTTATACATTTAATACTGGATGAAGGAAAACCTTTAATAATGGAAATTACAACACTTATTAACTGAGCACTTCACATGAAGAACAAGCTGAGTGGTAATTCTTACTCATCATCTTACACTATTTAATCCTCATATGTGTAACTCAGCAATGCTGAGCTGAGATCAGGCTGTTTGCAGGATATCTGGTCCTTTACAAGTTAACTTTGGAAGGATATTTCAAGACCATCAAGGAAAAAGAGTGGTCAACTGTTTTTTGTGGGAAAAATTCTGTCTCTCTAGTTGGTAACAAAACACACTGTAATTTCAGCTCAGCCAGGATTTCTCCTGCTAGCTTTTAAATCTCTAGACATAAAGTTTGTTTCTGTACCTAAAAGCCCTATCAACACCAACAGTGAGCTTAGCTTTTGGCAACCAGGGGAGCTGCTCATTTCCTTCAGTCACTCTTATCTGCTGCCAACACTTTCCAGAATAACAAAGAACACAGGACAACTTGTGTTTTGCTTCTTTCCTGTCTCAATGGGAAAAATTGGTCTTATATTTTTTAATTTTTTTTTATATCCATGTGCAGCAATATCAAATTTGATTTGGTTTGATCACTGCCACATGTTACTGCCTTGGAAATAACTCTTCCCTCTGCCTTTTGCATGTGCTTCTGGAGGTATGAGATCCACACACCATGTCTGAGAGACTCGCTGCATGGACCTGGCATCACAGCATCTTCACTTACAATTCTCACAAGGCTCTTGAAGGCTGCACATGTAAAAGGAAAATGCAAAGACAAATACTTTTCTGATCCAAAGAGCATAGAAATAAATGTCTTCTAACTGCATTAAAGTAAACAAAAAATTAGGGTCTAAGCAAGCAGATATGACTAGTTTGCAGTAATATACAAAATAAGGTGTTTCAGTGATCAACATTTAAAGTGTGACACACAGAATGATGCTTTGACACACAGAATGAACTGTGGTTATTTGGGAACTGTCTTGAAAAGATGCTACAAGGTATGTGTCACCCTGTAGGTGACAATGAACAGTTTTATTGATTCAGACACTGGGACAGGTTCACAGGCCATGTAGGTAAGTTTGGTTTCCCTGAACAGCAGTGAAACAATATGCTAATTTGTGCTATCTGGCCATCTGAGTTCATTGACAATGATGATTTATTAATTTCTTCAGCTAAAATTCTTAAGTGGCAAATGGTACAAAAGAGAAGCAAAGCAGCAGAAATTGAGAGACCTTTCTTTCACGAGTCATTCTTTTAGGAAGGACAGGTTGGTTGTCCTTGTGTTCTCCTGCAGTAACTTCTCTGAAACAGCTGCTACACTGCATTTTGCACAGCAAAGCTGCAGAAAGATTTCTCACAATAAGGGAAAAAAAGACTGACCCTGTGCCAGGGCCATATTTTCTGTCTGAACACCAAAAAACCCTGATCCATGGTCATCATTAGAGGGGGAAACAGAAAAGCACAGCAACTAGTGATCTTTTGGCAAATGTCGCTTACTTTACTGAGTTTCTTAAAAATTTCCCCTGAGTCAATGTAACCCTGGGAAATAAGAGATGTTGTATGTAAATGAAATTACTGACTCCTAGTGAGGGTACTTAAGACTAACTGCTGGGATAAAGTAACAGATTGAAAATTGTGCATATAGAAAATATGGGTTTTTCCAATAGATATCAGTGTGGCTTTGGTACAGTCAAAACTCATCCTTTCTCAATAAGAATGATTGATGTGGATGTTATTTGGTCCCTCCAGATTTTAAAAATGTGGAAAAGTATATTGGTGAATTTTTTCTTAATCCCCCCACCCAAGGAAGGACTGGGACTCTATCTCGCCATGAGTGTATGGGAAAAGTCTTGTCTTAAACTGAAAGCCTGAAATCAAGGTATCTGAGAAGACCCCAGCATTTCAGATATGACAGCTGTCCTGTCTTAGAGGCAGAGTGAATTAATGACTCATACAAAAACCCTGCAGCATCTCTGTGGAGTACTCATATTATTGGAGCAATGTCAAAGAGACTGAAGCATAGCACAAATAAAATAATCTTTCTTTGATTGAATCTGTCCTATTGTGCTGGTTTAAAAGTAAACCGACAGGAGAAATGAACCCAATTTAGAGTGACCACAAGTTAGAGCTACAATTTACTAAAAAGGTTAGAATACATACAATGACACAAGGTAAAAAACTGGCTTCGACCCACGAGGAGAAAGTACAACCCAACACCCTGGGACAGGAATAGCACGGTGCTCGTGAGCTCCTGTACCGAGCACTGTGTGGTACCCCTGGGTGCAGAGCAGTAGGAAAGGAAAGCTGTTAGTCAGGATGATGGTCCTGTTGAAGACAGCAGTTCTGTTGAAGAAATGACAGCAGTCTCCTCAAGAGTGGACATCCACAGTCCTGCTGGAGTTCCATTCCCCCTCTGGATCCAATGAGGTGGTCCCAAAACCTGAAGATTGTATATCCCCAGGTTCAGGTGGGAATGCCCAGTACCTCTCCCAACGCAGGGACTTTCACGATGGGTGGTTTAACTCATTGCAAGGTGGGATATTTTGGATCCTTTGATGATTTGGGGCATTGTAAGTGCCTATTGTGTCAGTGCAGCTGGGCACATGAGCAGGGAGGACCCTCCAGCTGGGTGTGGAGGTGTTAATGCCTCCCTGGATCTATTGTAGTCTGGGGTGTGAGATGTGCCCTGGGCAGCTGCTACTAATGATTTGTTATTAACAGCCCATCAGGAATGACATAGAGGGTATAGAATATACAATTTTGGTTATACTCTCATAGTGAGAAAATGGTCCCAACCCCTGTAACTATGACGCCTATAAATGTATTACTTGGGTGCAAAAATACTGTTTAACATCACAGAAACATGCTTTGGATCAAAATCTAAACTAGTCAGTTCCTCTTTCACCAAGAAGAATCTTCAAATAAAATAAAATAAAATAATTTTTTTATAAAAATAAATAAAAGTAGTATTTAGATTTAATCACTGCGCTATTCCTTAAGGGTTCTTGCTGCCAGGCCCAGGTATCTAGGGTGTTAAATGAGGGACTGACTATATAAATGTATATATAATATTTTTTATGTACTCTGCCTTAACGTTTTGTAAGTGCTTTTGCTTTCTGAAGTGCTAAGCAGCCAGTTTGGCCTCAGTTCAGTGTTGCCATATGAACATATACTTTCCTAGTAGTTTTTTCTTTCACAGCTTGTCTACATGGAGAAGTTAGACTAGTGTATGAATTTACAACACACTGGATAATGTGTATGGTTGAAGCACGGGCTACCTTGAACCACATGAGCTACAACTTTCCGTTCACCTTCCTGGCTACCAGGAGAAGCTAAAATTAGTAATATCTGCAGGAAAACCATCCCCTTTCATGTTTTGACTTGCTGAAGACTGATCTATCAGCATTGTATGAAAGACGGCTTGAGTTTATATTGAACTGTCATTTTTTTCTCCTTTCTTGAGAAAACCCAAGTTACAATTGTAGATGTCTGCCAAGGGTTAAAGATTTGCAAAATGCGATGATAATTGCATTGTTCTGGGGACTGTGTTGACTGTAGAAACTACAGGGGAATCACTATGAAGAGTGACATTTAAAGAAAGGACAGTGTGCCAGGTTTACACATTGGGACCATCATATCTTCCATCCCACACACATGGAGATACATATGAGTTTAGTGATATTAACATCAGCAAAAGAGCCACTAGGACAGTAGTAACAAAACAGACAGAGATAAAATATTTTTCACTTTCCAGTCATTCTTCAATATACATGGCAATGGCTGTATGCCCCACACAATTGTTATGAAAATTACTAATCTTCCAATATCTGAAGGGAACCTACAAGAAAAATGGAGTGAGACAATTTACAAGGGCATGCAGTGATAGGACAAGAGGGAACTGGAAGAGAATATTTTTAAATCAGACATTAAGGAGAAATTCTTGGTGAGGGTGGTTGAGGTCCTGGCATAGGTTGCCTAGAGAAGCTGTGGCTGTCCCACCCCTGGAAATATGCAAGGACAGGTTGGAGCAAACTTGTCTAGTGGAAGGTGTCCCTTCTCATGACAGAGAGGTTGGAATGAGGTGAGCTTTAAGGTCCATTCCAGCCCAAGCTACTCTGTGATTCAATAAAAAAATCAGATGTTAATTTCAAAGATTTAAATAATTAATTCTTTTTTTTAGTAGATTTCCATTTTCCTGGATGATCACTAAAAAGCCCTTTTGAGTTCTATTTATTTTACAGCCCACTTATAAAAATCTAAGCAACCATGGCTGAAGAATGAGTAGAGTCTACCATTGTGCTCTCATTTATTTAGTAATCTCAGTAAAACAATGGAAATTAGAAAGAAATTCAAGCCTGTATTTGTACCTGGTACAAATGACAGAACAAGCAACATTTCTTGAAGAGCTTATTCTGCAAAGTTCCATACTGGATGCACAGAGGTAGCTTAAATAAAGTTAAATTTTAAAAAATACTAATAATTTAAAAAAAATCAGTATAAATAGACTTGTTACATGCAAATTTCTCAATTTTGCATTTCAGTTATCACTGTGGAACTAGTGGCATGATTTCAAACAGTCATGGATTTTCAGGGAAAGGTTGAAAACAGATGGTCTCTGATACCCTTTTTGTTATAACTTCCCTTAGTTTTCAGAAGTTTATAGCTTCATCTCCAGGTCTTTCCCCTCCTCAGCCTTTGACTTCTAATCATTGGAGGAAAAAAAAATGCCAATACCCTTTAAAACAGCTGAGGTGCCTTATACTTCAGGAATTGGCAAAATTTCTCATCTCTTAGAGATGAAGAGACAACTGCAAGAAAATAGATGGTTTCTGACAAGAAGGAAAAAAAAAAAAAAGGCACTTTTGTACCAGAAACTGCTTCTTGAGAAAAAAGAAAACTCCAAAGTTCTGTGAAACACATGATACTATGGCTGTGGTTAGATGGCTTCAGGCCAGGCAAAGAAAATAGATGAGAGATGGGTAAACTCTGCTGCTGCAGATGGTAAAGCAGTGGGATGTGTATTATCTGCCCCAGCAGTGGCGTGAACTCTCTCAGACACACAAATCCTGGAGAAGTATCAGTAATAGCCACTGAAAAGTTGACTGTATCAAATCTGTTCAGACTCGAGAGCACTTACCAACAGCTGAAGGACATTACAGTCAATTGATTTCTCTAGTGTGGGCAACACCCGAAAATAACCTTGGCTGTCTAGAGTGAGCAGTTCTGTGTTTGTTAGTTTTGTCTTTAGTTACTGCCTCTTTTATATGCCTTTTGTGTATTGTTCACCTGGAAGTAGAGTACTTTTTTGCTTACTCTGTCAGCTTTTTTTTTCCAACCCATTACAGGGTCACCTATGAAAAGCTTTGAAGGTTTGACTCACAGTCATGCAGCAAAATTTGTTTCAGGCGATAATATTTCCCAGTAGGAGAGTGTTTGGATTGTTGGAAAAGTAGTTTGTTATGAGAATATAAAACCAGTTTCCAGGATGAACAAGGGAATTGTTTTATTCCTTTGCAGAGCAGAGTTAGTGAGCAATAGCCTGAGGGGTTCAACTTTAAATCAGGCTGGATAACTCCTTGCTTTCATTTCTATATCCTTTTGCCTCCATCCAGCCCAGCTCTACAAAATTATTTTTCTTGTTGTATATCTGGCTGGAGTTTAGACAACTAAGATCAATACTGAAGGTGTATGGTCTGGAGATTTGAAACTGGGTAACGATGTGATATGGGCATCTTATGGAATTCCACGGATGGGTTATATGTGGTAAGTATCTCTTCACTGAGCACACCATAGTCAAGATCAGGTGGCAAGAGAGTGACAAGCCCCCAAATGAGGGACTGGGAATTATGACTTCCCATACTTCCCACTGCTGTAAGTGACAAATATGATCTCTAGGATGGTTCCTTTAAACTGGGCATCACAAACTCTCTACAGATATGGGTTCTATGTGAAGTATTTGCCAACCTGTGCAAAATTCTAATTAATATAAACTAATATTTATATTCCTTTTAGAAGTACATACTGAAATCGGAGTCATACTCTGGTAACTGTAGTTTATCCTCTTCTTCCTTGAACATTAGAAATTTACTTTGTTTTTTATACTCTTGCCTGAAACAGTAAACTGGTGAGCTTACTCATCTTTAAAATTTACCAACATCTACCTCTGCTTGACAGGCACAGGTCAGATCAAAAGCATGCTGTAATAATAGTTGCTACTAGTTTGTGGACAAACAATGCACTGAGACATCTGTGCAGATTCACCGATAACCTCCTTGCCTTCAAAGATCAGGATTTCAGCTCTTCTAGCCCTCAGGATTGACTGCGCAACTAGGACAAAAGTTTTTATAAATCAATAGAACTTATTTAGGATCAATACATAGAGTGAGCTAGGTAGTGCCTCTGTCACTGTTGCCTGAAATTGAGTAATATTTTAACAGATAAAATAGTAGCTTGCCCCTGTGTTCCAGCTGCCACACTATTATCACCTGGCAGCTCCTTCAGAGAGAGGAGGAAACATCTCAAATAATTTTAAAGATTTAAAATACTTTGAGAGAACAGAGTTTGCTCAAAGGAAAATATACTCGTGCCTAGGAGGGAAACAGGGAAGAAGGTGGTAAAGGCTGGCATTGCTGAGACAACAAATGATTTGACCTATAAATCATTTCACCCAACTTCAGATGTATACGATACAACTGTTTATAGTCAATCTAATAACTTTTTGTTTAAACAAAAGTGAATACATTTATTGTATAATCCATCTCATTCTAGTGTAGACCACCAGAAACCCAAAGTCAAGTCAACCAGATCCTAAAATTTTCCCTGAATACTCCTCAAATTGTACAGAATTTGAAAAGCTCATTCAGATCCCAGTCTACCCTGCACACCTTTCCTAAGCAACCTTTTACATGTTTCCATTAGAGATTCACTAAGAAGCTTCTCTCCCACACTTGAATTTACAAACTGGAGACTGGAGTAGCTTGGTAGCAGGACTTTTGGCAGGCTGTTCCTGAAGTACTGGACCCCATGGACAGGATCTGTTCTGAAGCAGGTTGTGAAGAAGTGCAGCCCATGGGAAGGACTCATGGAGGACTGTCTGCCATAGGAGGAGGCCCATGCTGAAGCAAGGGAAGAGTATGACAAGTCCAACCCCTGTGGAGGAAGGAGCAGCAGAGATAATGTGTGATTAACTGACCACAGCACCCATTCCCTGTCCCTTGGTGTCACTGGGGAGGAGGAGGTAGAGAAAAATCGGGAGCAGAATTAAACCTGGGAAGAATGGAGCAGTGGGAGGAAGGTTTCTGGTTTTTGTTGTTTTTTTTTTTTTTTAACATTTGGTTTTATTTCCTATTGCCTTACCCTGATNTATTTCCTATTGCCTTACCCTGATCTAATTGATAATAAATTAATTTAATTTCTCCAAGTCAAGTCTGGTTTGCCCGTGACAATAATCAGTGAGTGACCTCTTCTGTCCTTATCTCAACTCATGAGCCTTTCATTATATTTTCTCTCCTCTGGGCATTTCAGGAGGGGTCTGACAGAGCAGCTTTAGGGGGCACGTGGTGTCCAGCAGGGGTCAAACCACCACAACTCTTTGTGTAGGGGACAGCTTACATTGACTCAGAATTAAATTGTTAAGATGTTTTTTGTGCTTGTCAAATATTAAGAAAGAAATCAGGTTTTGTCCTTCCTGACCTCCTTTTATCAGTTATCTGATAAAAGAACCTTTTATCAGTTATCTTCCAACCTTTGACTTTAGCACGAAAATTCTAGAAGGCCAAAGGTAATTTTATTTGTTGTAAAACTGTGTCACTGAAACTTTGGGTCAATTTCTTAAGTGGATGCAAACCCAGTGGAAGTCCCCAATTCCTTTTCAATGAAAGTATAAGGCATCTGAAATACATATTGTTCAAACAAATNGGAGGACTGTCTGCCATAGGAGGAGGCCCATGCTGAAGCAAGGGAAGAGTATGACAAGTCCAACCCCTGTGGAGGAAGGAGCAGCAGAGATAATGTGTGATTAACTGACCACAGCACCCATTCCCTGTCCCTTGGTGTCACTGGGGAGGAGGAGGTAGAGAAAAATCGGGAGCAGAATTAAACCTGGGAAGAATGGAGCAGTGGGAGGAAGGTTTNTTATCTGATAAAAGAACCTTTTATCAGTTATCTTCCAACCTTTGACTTTAGCACGAAAATTCTAGAAGGCCAAAGGTAATTTTATTTGTTGTAAAACTGTGTCACTGAAACTTTGGGTCAATTTCTTAAGTGGATGCAAACCCAGTGGAAGTCCCCAATTCCTTTTCAATGAAAGTATAAGGCATCTGAAATACATATTGTTCAAACAAATGTCATAAACAGAATGGATCATGGCATAGATTACACTGGCATATGACACAGTGCATTATCAAGTGTGTATCCAAGGACTTTTCTCTGCAAGAAGCTGGTGTTCCAGCTGCTTGCATACAGCTTTAAACCAAATCTGCTTCAGAATACATAATGCTTGGATGAAAGGAATCTTATTAAATTTAAAGCATATTAAATCTAGGAAAATAACATTAACATTTTTGCTTGCTTCCTTCTACCACTAGTAGTGCTGAGTGGTGTTCCTTCAGAGACATCTGAACTTTACTCCTGTCTTGAGAAGACAATACCTGTACAGTACTGTGTCAAAAGAGTAAACAGTAAGACTGGGTAAAAATTTACTGTTCATGAGAGACTGCACAGATAAGTGTGTAATGGGACAACAAGAATGAATGAAGAAAAGGAAGGTTGTATGATCCCAAAAGGCCTTGAACAAAATCTTTCTTCTTCTGTCAGACAACATTTTTTAGTCAAGGAATACTGATTTGTGTCATGAATATGCAGTCTAGAAGTAAAGTAAAGAACACTTACTCCTATCAAATTGTGTGATAACTTCCTGGTATGCCATGGGGAGATATTTGGGCTCATTCCGTTGAAACCCATTAAATATACCAACAGAGCATTTGCAAAGATAATTTTATAGCATATACTTTGAACGTCCCACATGAACTGATAACAAAAATAAAATTTGTGGTAAGATATGGAAAATCCAGATAAAGACTTACTAGTTGATAACCTGAAGTGTGTCTGTATGAACATACATAATATATACACTGTAAACAAACCAATACACGCATGTAAATTATAGACTGACATACTCTATTGATATCAATTCTGCTCCTGAACTATCCTATTGAGGATACTGGTACATTTATGTCTCTTTACTGACTAAACTCATGATTCATTATAGTTCTGTCTGATACATAGAGACTACCAACTCAGGTAGCTGTTAATACAGATTTCAGTAATCTTCAATGTACCATTTAAATGTAACATTTTGAAGTATGTGTACTGATAGACTTATTACAGGCCAAGCCTATGCTTGTTAGTTCTCTGAGGAGATGCAGATATTTTTGCTTCTGCTTTTGTAGAACAGCATTTGGATTTCTAATCTATATCCATATCTATAGAACACGATCTAAGACTTCTTGAGCTCTGTTCATCGTTTCAAGGGGAAAAATACTAATTAAATCCGACAGCATTTATATATATAGTCTAGCAACTAGATGAAAAATTTCTCTATATAATTCTAGAGGGCAATAGCACAAAT
The DNA here is from genome assembly GCA_013390005.1 of Calyptomena viridis. Taxonomy (NCBI): domain Eukaryota; kingdom Metazoa; phylum Chordata; class Aves; order Passeriformes; family Eurylaimidae; genus Calyptomena; species Calyptomena viridis. The sequence goes on along the minus strand of WEIV01016283.1, from coordinate 18,979 downwards.
TATTAAGGAAATCTGAGAGCTACCTGGAGTAAACAGTCACCATGATAAACAACAAACATAACACACACAGTTTTAATTTGTATATATAAATGGCTACAAAATAACTTATCATAAAAATTGGAGACCTAAATTAAGACGCCTTTTATTCTGGGCTTGAGTCAAAGCTCACAGGAATTGGTGGATTTTTTTATATTGACTATAATTGGCTTTGAATCAAATTATAATAAACATTTTCTCCTTAAGTGAATGAAGTGAGTGAATATTGTGAGCTTCTCAGAATCTAGATCTAGAAGGGTCTTCATTACTCACACGTCTCAACATCTGCAGCCAAAGAGAATTTCTCATTACTGCTTTTCCTCTAAAACTTTTTTCATTAAGGTGATTAAAACATGGCTGATAACCAGTTTCTGAGAAAAGCATGTTACAATTTCATGTTGGCTTGGAAGCCTAAGCCCTTCAAAAAGCTTCCTGGTGGCAAACCAGAAGAATTGATAAAGTGTACACTGAGAAAGTGTATGGATCTGTATGCTGTCCTCTGTGGAAGAAGGGTAATACAGTGGCAGAGACATTTTACATGTGCACAATTTTTTTGCTTTGAAATCATCCAAAACATTTCCTTTTGTTGTTTTACCCTTGTTTCTACTTCATCATGGTCTTGTGCTATGATAAACAGCAGAAACTCATTCAATGTTTTGCTCCAGTTGTCAACAATCAATTCTCTTCAATATTTTTTTTTTTTAAAGCTCTTCAAATATTTCCTTTTGAAGAAGACAATTCCTGGTCTATTTAGTCTCTCCTTTAGAAGCTGCCAGAATCCTCCCCACTACCATTCTTTGACACATACCCTGCAGTGTATGAATGCGTGGGCATTGAGAGATTTTCATTCAGTCTAAGTTTTTTTTACCCCTAAGTTGGCATTTTGATTCTTCTTTCTATAATAAAGTGTTCTTTGGTTTATTCCTCATCCAAACAGTTACAAGTGAAATATCAGCTGCTGCAGGCATCCTTTATTACTTATTTAGTTTCTACACATTTTCAATAGATGGTCATTTTGGTGATGCTTGCTACTTTTTGGAGATGATTCTTGCTGCTCCTATGAACCTTCCCTACAGGCAAAGTAGAGGAGGTTGCTTTGAGAATGACTGTCTGATGAAAGGAAATGAGAGCTGAAAAATGAAAAAATGAAAGGTAATATAACCTTGTTCAATGTGATTCATCGTTTTAGCTGAATGGTCAACAATATCATTAGTTGCTAAACAAAACATTCACTGTAGGCTTCCAAAGATACATGTGCAGTTTCTTCCTTCAGAAAATAACAGATACTAGGTATTCATTAATTCAGAGTCCCTCCATTTGCCAATGCAGAATTGTTCTCTGAAGTCTATTTCTCATAACAGGCATTATGACCAAGCCTGTTTATCTGGCAGTGCATTGTGTGATGCTCCTTATGGTGTCTAAGGCTGACTGAAGCTGCAGAAGAAGTCTTGTTTAGTCACAGATGTATAGCAACCACATATAGGTGTTGCCTCATAAAAAGAATTCAGAAAAATTTGATTGTTTTCTCACCTTGGATTTACCTTTTAAGACAATTATTCTGGACACATTGAAGAATTTTTATTTCATCTCCATCTTTAATTGCATGGACAAAATTTTTTTTAATCAATTTACTCTTTCATCATGTTTATTATTCTTCACATTCCTTCAGCACAATAGGACCTGAATAAAATACTGCTCTACCACAAATTTCTCAAAAGGCAGCATTATATCAATGGCTGGCAGTAAGTGCAGATGATCTTTAACTTGCTATAAATTAATACTGGATTTCTAATGCTTCAGATTAAATGGCACATGAGAGTTGTCTCACTTCCAATTCCAGTGGAAGATGTCCCTGCCCATGGCAGGGGGATTTGGAATAGACGATCTTGAAGTCTCTTCCAACCCAAACCATTCTGTGATCCTATGATTATAATGCAGCTTGTACAAAGTTATAATGACTATTTCACAGGACTCAGCAAAACTGTTTTTACCCTAAATAATGATAGAAAATCATAGAGCCTGATGATGAGTGTAATTTTTCTAGTCTTTTCCTATGTTACTTCATAGTGGTTTTAGCAGCAAAACTAGACAGTAAATCTCATGTTGTGTTGTGACAATCCACTAACACACTGCAGTTATGTGTTCCAGGAGCTGCTGCCATGGAAAGAAGAGATGATCTAGCTGTGCTACAGCACACTTCAGGTAGATTAATTTTTTTTTTTTTTTTTTTTTTTTTTAACACATTCCTCCTCCTTAGCCTTTTTATTTTTAATTTCATAAACACATTACTCCTCATCAGCCATTTCAATTTCAATTGCAATAAAGACATATAACACCTTCCAGTACCCAAAGGGTTTCCAAGAGAGCTGGAGAGGGACTTTGAACTAGAGCTTTGAGTGACAGGGCAAGGGGGAATGGCTTCAACTGACAGTGGGCAGGATTAGATTGGATTTTGGGATGAAATTCTTCCTTGTAAAGGTGGTGAGGCCCTGGCACAGGTTGCCCAGAGAAGCTGTAGCTGCCTCATCCCTGGATGGGGCTTGGAGGTGTTGGATGTGCTGGATGGGGCTTGGAAGAACCTGGTGTAGTGGGAGGTCTACTTGTCCATGGCAGGGGAGTTAGGATGACATGATCTTGACCACCCCTTCCAACCCAAACCATTCTATGATTTTATGATTCTACATTAAAAAAAAAAAAAAAAGGTATGAAATTAATAGAAAGGAAATATTTTCCTTCCACTTTCCACAGAGAATATTGAGAGATTCAGCAAAAGCAGATCCCTCATAAAAATTTCACTGGAACCGCATAGATTTTGAAAGGTAAGGCTGAGAAACAAAGACAGCAAAATCCTACTACAAGTGTCAACCCAGGCAGTAAGACTGCTTCTGTCTATCACCTGTAGATACAGCAAGGTTTTAGGAGTGCTGAGGAGGAGGCAGCCTGTGCTATTCCTCACCTTTTTGAACACAGAGATAATAGCCACGATTTGTCTGCTTTTACTTAGACTGTTACAAGTTAAGTGTTTAGAGTCAGTGAGTAGATCCCTCAGGTCCATTTACATTCAGCAGAGGAAAATAGTCGTGTTCAGAAAGCAATTCATCGTATCCTACAAGATGAAGGATGAATCACCTGCTGGGCATGCCAATTTCTTTCTATTCACTTCAAACCCAGCCTGGGGCGACTGGCTCAGGCTTACGTTTCTAATGCTCAGACAATGAAATTTAGTTAAGGAGAACCCTACTGAGGTAGACTACAACACCAACAGTGTCTAAGTCAGACACCCACGGAAGCCAGCCTGGACTGAACCCATAGTTCCTAAAAAATGTTGCTTGCATCTGAGGGTCTGTTTTGCCACTCCACAACATCTGAAGTTATTAACGGCCACAAGTTTCAAAAAAATCAAAATATTGATTTTTGCTTGGATTTTTGCTTCAATGCTCTTTGGTTCAAAGGTTTTTGGAGATCCTATCTTCACTCTCCACAGTCAACATATGAATCTCTATTATTTTGCTAAGTTTCTTTTGGAATTACCTTCCTGAAGATGAATTTATAAAAAAAAACTCAAAAAAAACCAACCAACCAAACAAACAAACAAAAAAAAAACACCTTGCATTTCATATGATGCTCAGTGGAATGGTAAAAATTAGCAATAAAAAAAATATCCACTTTCAGTATGAATGAAGATTTCTGTTTCCTAATCACTGGCATTTATTTTATGTGTGTGCATCACTATGTAAATCATCAAAGGATCAAGAATTTTACATCCAAAGGGAGATTTTTCAGGAAGAAGATGATCTTAATTAAAACAAAAAAACATAAATAGTGAGGGTTTGCTCAAAGAGTTTTTCCCTTTTTCTGTAGACTTAAGGATTAATGAACATGTAGTCAATGTTTACTCAGACACTCTTGTTACTATAGTGCATCTAATACCTGTCAATTTTGCTTTAAGAATATGATTACTGTGTTTTAGTATAATTATGAGTGCTTTAGCACAGCATTTTCACTACTTCGTATCTCTGTTCATATAAGTGTATTTTGGGATACATGTCAAGAAAATTTGAGCAATGCATTTCAAAGCAATAACCTTTTGAAAAATAAGTCCCATAACAAGCCAACATTTTAAGTACTCAAAGACAGTTATAGAATTATGCTGAAGAACCCTGGCAGAGTTTGAATAAAGCCTGTTATTTGGAGAAACTGTTTATTTCTCTGTATTTCTCTATGAGAGTAAAATCTTAGATTAAAGTTTTACTGAGAGAAGAGTTATAATTATTTTGAAAACACGTTCAAACAAGATGCTTCTTGTTTTAGATTTAGAAGATTTCCTTCTAAAAGTTCAGAAGTTGCTGTAAGAATCAAGTACTATTTTGATGGTTATTTGTATTGATGTTATGCTTTTGATCTGAAGAAGTAAATATATGTGGCAGGGCTCAGGTTTAGGAAGAGTTCAAGCCCTACCACCCTCAGCTGCAAAGGACACAAATATTATGTTAGAAGAGAGTTTATAAATATTTCTGTAGAGCTCAAACTTCTCTTATCATCCTGTCCTGTGGCTGGAACTCATCTTAACAATTTTTTTTTCTGTTCTTTTGTTGGTATCACAATTTCTGATTTCTGGTTCTTTGCAAGTTTAGCTCAGTTAACAGGATTTGTTTCCTGGGCTAGTGCCATCTTGTCATCCCTGATGACACATAAGAAATGGGATTCAGGTACAGAATCAAGATAAGTTTTGCTGGCCACTTATAAAGATAGCTGCATCTCAGTTCATGCATCTCAGTGCCATACCCGTAACTCAAAGTGACTCAGTTGATTAAATTCAGGTTCCAAGTACTATCTGAGATGTCTTATGGTGTGTTAGACAACTGCAAGGCATTGCTCTATATTTCAAATTACATTCATACACCCATGCAGTTCTAGAATGCTATTTTGTGGTCATTTAAGACATCCTAGATCTTCTGAATTGGTATGAGATGCCTGCATACCTATGTAACTCAGACAGTCCCTGAAGATATGTGTAGCCCATTGGACTGTTGATCAGCTACATGGAACAAGACTAATGCCTAAACATCAGTGTCCAGTGTCATCTGACTCATTCTCTAATCTATTGACTTTATTTCCTAGACCTCCGTCCACTCTGGTTATTGAAGGTGACCTATTTGCAGTCTTGTAGTTCATGAAGGAACCTGACAAGAAAGATGGAGAAAGACTACTGACAAGAGCACTGACAGGGCAAATGGCTTCACATGGACAGAGAGGAGGTTTAGATTAGGTATTAAGAAAAAATTCTTGAATGTGAGGGCGATGAGGCCCTGGCACAGGTTGCCCAGAGAAGCTGTGGCTGCCCCATCCCTGGAAGCGTCCAAGGCCAGATTAGATGTGTCTGGGAGCAACGTGGGATAGTGGAAGATGACCCTGTCCATGGCAGGGGTGTTGGAATGAGATGGTATTTAAGGTCCCTTTCAATTTAAGCCTTTCTATGATTTTATGAACTCTGAGTGATCAGGCACTTCATAAGATGGCACAAGAGTTTCAATCCCCTAAATTTAGTTTTGAAAATCTGCTGTTTAGTTTTGTAAATCTTCATAAGCCCTTACAGTTCCTTCTGGATTACTCACCCAGTGCGATCACTAACAAGTTTTTTATCCCACATGTATCTCACCCCTGTGAAGGCAGCTAGACACCTTCTGAGTCTGGGCACGTGAGGAAAGCAAGGCCACTGCATTTACGCATTTTAGCAAAAGTACTCAGCTGACTCCATCTTCACAGAGCTATCTTAGTTTTTGCCACTTTGATCTGAATAATGCTTAATGTGACAAAACCAACCAGAAGGTTCTTTTGAGGTTAATGAAAGGTGGGTGTAAGGGTGTCAGATGTAATGGTCCTTCATATTTGTATTTCTCTACCTGTGTTTCTCTCTAACTCTTGTTCTGTATGTTCTATATGTTCTACTGCTGCTTATTACCTGTTTGTATAAGCCTGGATGTATAGCTTAAACAAAGAACAGGAGTGACAAAGGGAGACAGATGGAGACTCAGCAAACAGTCTATAAAAATTTGAGATTTTTTTTTTCCTAAAAATCTAGGCCCAAGATCTAACATCAACTTTCCTTTATATTGCATTTATTTTTTCTGGAGGTACATGGAAATTAAATCCTATATATACAGATATACATATATTTCCAAAAATAGGGTTAGAGTTGTTTTTAAAGAATGCTTTATACCTTCCAACACCAGAGAGCTATGCTTCTCCCCCATGATTCATGGTTAATAGCATACTTCCTTTAGACAGCTTTATTTATCCTACAATAATATGAAAAATATGCCCTAACTGGCTTTATTTTTAGCCAGTTTTATGTTGGCATTTCTTTAACAACACATAGAGGGAGGGGCACAGGGGGAGTCAATAAAGAAGAATGTGAAAATGTGTCCTTCTATAAAAACCAAGCCTGAAGTAGCAGTTGGACTTTGGCATATGTGTGGCCTATTATTGCCTTCTGTCGTAATCAGCCTTCTGGCAGAGCAATAACATCAAGGTGTTGTTTATACACTATAAAATGTTAAAATGGCATTGTAAAGATTAGCTGGAAGGTGAGGATTGTTTCAAGAGCTTGGAGGTTTTTGTGTGGGTTTTTTTATCTTTTCCTTTCTATTCTTGTGACCAGGAAACATTGCACCTGAAAATTGTTTTCTTCAATAGTTTCAGTGACTCTTTAATGGAAAAACTGTTACCTGCAGAGAGGCAGTATGGTCCATGGCCTAAAGGGAATAAGAAGAAAAAGACCTTGCTTGAATCCTCAGTTCTGCCACAAATTTTGTGACTCAAGTTCACATCACCTCAGTGTGCCTCTTACCTCAACCAGAGTCTGATGCAGCTGAGAGTTCAGGCACTGAGAACCCAAACAACATCATTAAATCCCTGCACTACAAAACAGTTGAAGGTAAGGAAAGTAGTGAGATTATGGGATTTCTATTCTGACCTGGTTTTACTGAAGGGAGAGCAACATAAGACCATCAAGTAGTGTCATCAGAGTCATCAGTTTAAATTTCCTAAACTGAAAACAAGTTTTGTGTCTCTGAGTAGCTCAGTCCCTTGTGTATCTTGAAGGGTTTCCTTACAACCAATTTTTGTGATTGGAAATGGAAGTTCCTTGGACTAACAGACATCCTCATGATAACAGGGACAAGAAAATCATTACACATGAACATGGAAGAGACATTTACTCTGGGCTCAGTTCAGCTGGCCACAGATTGTTCTATAACATCACTTGAGATAATTTAGGGAGTTGAGAACAGCTTTGCACAGCTCATATGTTGCAGGAACTACCACCCTCTTAATGTGACAGCTGGAGGACAACCGAGATATGGACACAAAATAAAATGAAATTAAACATCTATGAGTCAAGTCATAGAAGTTTCTTCACTAGCATCTCACACATGGTGAATGCTGCCTCTGTCATCAAAAAGATTTCCTGGGATGAAGAGTTGAAGCTAGTTTCAAACCCAGCATTAAAAGCATTAAATTTAAAGGGTTGAAAGTTCTGACATACATCTTCCAGAAAGCTTTATGGAAATCCAGAATTCTGTGGAAGAAATGGAGTTGAAAGTCATAATTTTGAATTTCTAAACACTGATATCATTTTCCCAGCTCTCCTCAATATTTTAACTCCTCTGTAAAAAAATTCCTAGGTCCCAGATGGCTCCTGAAAGGTACCAGGAAGTGGAAATATATTTAAAAACTTAGTTTCTTGCCTGGAGAAAAAAATTAGGGATAACTTTAAATTAATCTCATGGGAAAATACATATTATTTATTTATATTATTTGTCATTGTGGCATTATTTTGTGCAGAACATATCATATAAATTTTAACACTGGTTCCAAACTCTGGGCACTTCCTCTGTCTCTAAAAATCCCTCAGATGCAGCCTGCTGAGGTCTGGGAAGATGTACCAGTCAAGGAACCATTCAGCACTTGTTCTGTTTCTTATATTTTCTTCCAAAACATCTGTTGCTGGTCACTGTCAGATGTAGGATATTGGAATAAAATGAGTTTTGGTCTGTCCCAAAAATTATGTCTTTGTGTAATAAATAAGGACAGGAAGCGCATGACTTTATTCTTATCATTTTGCTCTGATCAGTTTGGGAAAGAAGGTGGATCTAGGGGAACAGCCATGGATTGGAAGAAGTTTCAGAGGCTTATTAAGTTAGGTCTGATTATTTCTATATCATTCAAGGAAGGTATTTTTCTAACCAGTGTGTGACAACCTTCAACAATGAAAGGCCACAGTATCCTTAATTGCCCTAACAGCTGGAAACACTTTCCTCATCTCCAAGCTATATCTCCTTTCCTACAATTTAAGATGAGACTGACTCTCCTATCCTCAATGAACATGGAAAATGGTTTATTTCTGTTTCCTTTTCAATTCCTTTTCTCCCCCTCCCATGCATTTTAAAGGTTTTACAATTCTTTCTCGCAATTTCCTTCCTCTCTGAACCAACATCTTCATGTGTTTGGGTGTTGGAACTAGATAATCTTTAAGGTCCCTTCCAACCCAAACCATTCTATGATTCTATGGTTCTATGATTCTATGATTCTATGATCAATCTTCTCTGATAGCTCATGGGTTTTGCCTGAGGACATTCCTATAACTCTCTTCTTGATTTTCTCCTATCGCTCTACTCTTCAGTAAAAGTCTAACGATGACAGTACTATGGCTAAAGATTTATGGCATTTGAAATCTGCAGGGGAAGAGCCAACTATTTGTGTAATGCATTCTTCTTTTGAGTAGGTCTGACTGTGTCACTAATTTCCATGAGACTATTTCCTTCAACAAAATCAACACATGGTAATATTTTGAAGATATCCCAATTAAATAATACCCAGATCAAAGAAATACATTCTAAAACAAAACATCAAAGAAATAATCAGAAATTATTTGCTTTATTATCACCATCATCACTGGGCAGCATATTTCACTTGACACTTGCTAAAGGTGAATTTGTGGCTTATATGTAGTCCAAGCAGAAAGTATCAAGAGAGATAGCAGCATTTTAATTAGAATTGATAAAGCCTCTCTGAAAATTAGTCTGGGGAAAACACATCTTGTAGAATACAGAGCTGCCAAGTTTTGGCTGGAGGCTGAAGCAGGATTTGGGAGAGCTGGAAAGAACCTGTACTGAGCCAGTGGGAGACTGGGAACAAAATCACACTGGTACAATCAATTCTGCTGAACGAAAAAGTGTTCAAGGAAAGAAAACAACTTTAATTACCAAAATGTCATCATCAATGCAAACAAAAGGGGATTGAAGAGGTGGCCTTCCATGTCATCTCTAGAAGCTCATTTTGTATACAATTAATGATGTAAGATAGCATGGCTTTCTGTCCCTTCTCTCTTCTGAATTCTGGACAGTGTGTTCTCTAGAGCAGGAGTAATCCCCTAATAATTAGTTTTTCTCTAATTCTCTAATATTCCCTATGTGACATTAATGTGTTTTAAGATGTAGCTTTTGTTTACTTACTCAATGTCTTAGTAATAACCCATGAGGTCTGAGTATAGTGGAGAAGATTGAAGAGGAGACATGTACCTGCTATGGCAAGATGAGTTTGGGCTAGGGATGTACTGTAAGGAGGTTATGTGGGAAGGTCTCATGCCATGGATTAATTTATTCAGCCCCGGATATATCAACACAGTTTTGAGTTTTTTCCAGCCCTGTGATTGTCTTGACTATTTTCACCCTCAGTGTTAGCTGTCCTGAAGATATTTCTCAGTCCTAAACATCCTTTAAAGTCATATCAACTTTTACCAGTGGAAAATTACACTTTTGTTATCTGCTGGATCCAGAAACCTGAAGGACAGGAAGAAATCTATAGCTCCATATGCAATGTCACTTGATGATATTCATTAAAGCTTGTCCTGTGGTTGTGCTACACAACAGGAGTTGTGTATGGTCTGGGGAGAAAAACAAGGGGAGCACTGCTTTGGCATCTCTTTTGCCTCCCCGTCTCTACTCATATCAAACATCTCTTTGGCAGAAGCTCACAGTTGCTGTGCAGGAGCATAAAGCAGGAGCTATGTGCAGGAGGCAGAAGATTGGCAGGCCAGAAACATCAGCTGTGCTATAAAAATTATGCTAATGTGCTAAAATGGAGTTTATTTGGAAATAACCACTTCACATTATGGAGGACCAAATTTCTTGGACCTTTAGTTTTTGTGTGTGTGCTTCCTTCTCCCACCCAACTTCATCTTGATCTGGTTCCTCCAGCCTTCTGCCACAAACACCTGGAGCCAAGCCTAGAAAATGGGCTTTGTGTTAGCAGCAGCCACCAGTTGGCAGAATTAAACTACCTACCCCATTAAAAACCTGTCACCTCTGCTCTCAGCTTTACAGAAACTTTAAATCCCAGTAAAATGAAACACTAACAGCTGCCTGTTATTGCATATTGTGTCCTGTGTTATTCTGCCTGTGCTATAGTGAAGTTTAGCGGGGAAAGAATAAAAAAAGAAAAAAAATCACACTTTCCCCCTTGCCAGAAGCAACATGTGCATCTGGAGAAATTTTCCCACTGAGCAAAAATTGGATACAAAGCCATATTATGAGGAAATTGCATTTTATCTCATGTTTCCCATTATGCATGAGCAATTATTTGTGTGAATGTACAAGTTCTTTAGTCTATGTGTGCCCATGTCTTTGACTGTTGTTAACTTCAGACCAATGCATGTTTTGCACAGAATTTAATTGTAGACAAAGACTATATATAAATAAATAAATAAATGGAAAAACACATTCACCCAAAAAACTACACCATCACCAAGCGAAAAACTCCTTTTGTCATTTCATATGCAGTCGCTCTGCAGAGAATAGCCTGTTCTTTGTTGCCATCCAAAGAGACATTATTTTATTTGACACCCATGGAGCTGCACAAATGACAGTCAGCAGGCAGCAAGCCGTCCTCTTGGAATGAGTTGGCATCTCCCTCCCTGGCACATCTGGTGAGTTTGAATGGCATTCACTGGCATGGCTTTGCAAAATTAATTACATTCCAAAGCCTTGTCACAAACAATAAACCCTTGTGCCAAATGCTGATCTTTTGTTTTCTGCCAGATGTAATGCATCTGCTTCTCTTTATCAGGTTTAATCCTATTTGGCTTTGGCAGTGCAGTAAACAATGCTGTGGAAGTTGGAAATGAAAAGTGGAAGAATGTGGAAAGGCACTGAACAGAAGAAGAGACAGAGGTGCCACATAGTTAAAACACTTGGTCTGGAACAGCTGGATAATGTGTTGGCATGGGACACAGAGCTGTGGTAAGAAAGGTCTTTCATCCTTAACGAGCTTGCATCGACCACCAACATGGGGATAGATCCACAGTGAAGTGTCAGAAATCCTAGTGAATGGGCTAGGTGTTGTGTCTTATTTTCCATATGTAATTTTCTCAATGATTTCACTACATAATCTGGTGCAGAAAGGTCTCAAAGTCAAGGACGGCTCAGTCCATAATGAGAAGTAAGGTGCAAGTAAACTCCTGTCCCATTTTCTTTATTCTATACTTACGACCACCAGACGAAAAACACCCCTCTGCAGAGCTACCAGCAGCTCAGGCTGTGCTCAGGCACTGATCTCCAAGCACTACCAGACCTTCTTGCTGCTCACTGGCCAGAGAGAATCAGGGGCTTACCTCCAACACAAACCCGAGATGTCTTATCTTATCTTTATCCAGTGAAATGCCCAAGTGGGACTTCAAGACTGCAAACAAACTGAAAGCAAAACCAAAAGTGGAAATTATTCAAGTCATTATTTTTCCCTATATCAGGGCTTAATTGGAGCAATTATTATAATTTCATGTTAAACCTTAAACAGAACTGAATAGGTTCAAAACAAAATTGAATCCCGCTGCTACTACAACCAGTAATGGTCTTGAAAAGACCTGTAATTCTATCGTATAGAAGGACTTGGTGTTGCTTTCCTTCCCTTGTGGACAACCTCATGTACCTCATTATATAGAAATACCCATGTCCTTTTCCTTCTGTGCTAAATACATTTTTAGTGGTGTGTGTGGCTGCATGCCTGTGATCCCCCCTTCAGTCATTAAACCCCATCTCCTGGTGTCTTTACTTTTTCTATAGTACAACTGGGATCTAAACTCAACAGCTCATTTTCTCTTAAATTCCATAAATTAAGCAAGAAGTGGTATATTTGGCACTACTGAGACCACAAACATTGTCTGGGCTATGACAGAGGACCAGGAAGCAGTAGCCTGAAGTCCCTTCCTGGTGGAGGTTGTGGTCTCTAGTGATGCTTTCATCACATGGACTTTTCTTTTTTAAATGCATTTTTTAAGAAGAATAATTTCTAACTAGTTCAAGGTTAGCAGTTTCTGACTGGTATGAATTAAAACTAAACCAAAACCATTTCAGTCACAGATGAGCTAGAACTGAAGTAAAATTTACTGGTTCAATGGTCTTCCCTCCAGGTGTGTTGAAATCAAACCTATATGACTGAAAAAAAAACCCGAAACAAACCAAACAGAAAGGAGAATGAATGAGGGAGCAGGAGATTGGATTTAAATTTGCCTGCTTAGTTTGTTATGTTTCCTCTCTTTCCGTTCAAGGACACTAATATACAACTGCCTGATGTGTTCAGAGCTTTTCCCCTCTGGCTTAAAACTTTCTGTAGAACGTCAAAGTATGGAAACCAGTTTGGACTCATAACTGTTATTAATCACCACAATTCTATCTTTATTTAAGCTTTAACAGTGACAGAACATTTAGACATGAGATCTCATCACCTGAGATGTCTTTCTCTTCCTGTTTGTGAACTTCAGGGATCCGTCACACCTTATGGGTCTAACGTAGTTGTTGTTGGGGAGTCAACCCAGATGTCACACTGACAACTTCCCAGATTGTCCAACGGAAGAAAAAGGGATGAATGAAACATCTCTGAGGGCCTCCATTAGAAATGTTTGTTGCCCAAAGGAAACTGAAAACTTAACAAAGAGCGGGAATCGAAAAGCCAGAATCCAAGAAGAAGACAGTGAGAAGGCTTCACTGAAACAGTGGTCAAGCACTGGACCAGGTTGCCCAGGAAAGTGGTGGAATCACTATGCCTGGAAGTGTTCCAAAAAGATATGAATGTGGCATTTGGGGATAGGGTTTAGTGGTCAACATGATGTATAGTGGCTCCCTCCAAAAGCCCCAGCTCCTTCTTCAGCCCAGGCTTGGTAATTGCCTCGGAGCACGCGATAGGAGGGGGCACTTCTGGGCTTAAAGCCTCCGTGTCACAGGAGGTCCAGCCCAGGAGTGCTTAAGGGCTGCCGGGGTGTGTGTGCCCTCTTGCAAGCCCTCGAGGGTTAGCCAGCAAACGGAGGACAAAGAAGATGCAGGGGACTCTTCTTGGTTAGAGTATTTTGAGTTTATTTCTCTCTGAGGGCAACGTGCCTCACAGAGGGTCCTAAGCTTAAGGAAGCCAACCAAGAAAAGCCAGAGCCACTTCCTGTATCAGGCTCTTATAGGGGAGTTTAACCAATGAGAAGGGAGGGGACAAACCATCTGGAGAAGGGTAGGGGGTTAACAGAACATTCCAGCTTCAAGGGGTAACAGAACTACATAATACAGAAATACATAATATAGAAATACATATTAATCACACACTACAACAATGATGCTACTGGATTATCATTTGGACTCAATGATTTTAGAGATACTTTACACCTTAAATATTCTATAATTATAAGTGTCCAGAAACAACAAGAAGAAGTTTGCTTTATTTTAAGCATTTTAAAAAGGACATGAAAGTGACTTTGACTTTCCAAAGTTTAATTTTGTAAGATAGCTAAAAGTTTGCCAGTTATTATTGGAAATTAACTTCTTTGCTCATTGTGCTCAACTCAGTGCCACCTGTATTCCATATTCCCTTCCTAATTTACGTTTAGAGAATTGATGATCTTCATGGCTCAGCCTAAGACTCCAAAGATTTGATCTCTGCTATCATCTCTGTGACAGAATCAACCAGGACAAGTCACTTCATTCACTGAGATCTACAGAGAAACGTGCTGTATGAAAGTTGCACTGTATGTAAGCTTTACAGGAAACACTTGGAGCAGTCATGGTCGTGACAGTTACCCACCCCATGTGTGTGTGAAATTCATGACCATGGTCAAGATTCTGCAAGAGATACACAAGTCATAGAGGCTGGATTTCTGAGAATTCCTCTATTAAAAATTCCTATAAAACAACAATTAATGAAACTAAATATGTATATATATATATATGCACAAAAATTTGTAAAATTGTAGAATCATAGAATCATTAAGGTTGAAAGAATCTCTAAGAACACCATGTCCTACCATCATTACCATGTTCACTGTTAGACCACACCCTCAAGTGCCACATCCACAGGTTTTTTGAACACACCCAGGGATGGTAACTCCAAAACATCCCTTGGTAGCCCACACAAATGTTTCACAACCCTTTCCATGAAAAAAAATCATAATATCTAATCTAAACCTCCCCTGGTGCAATTTGAGATGATTTTTTCTCATTTGGCCACTTGTTACCTGGGAGAAGAAAGTGACATCCACCTTCTATGACTTCCAGCTCCCTCAGCTGCTTCTCACCAGACTTGTGCTCTAGACCATTCCCTAGGTCATCCATATCACACGTCTTAACCTCCACAACTACTTATGTAACAGATCACATATTTCTTGATAATTTAATTTGTCCCACCAACCATTAATTCCCCATCGGATGTTCTTCCCCCAGAGGGCAGTTGGGCACTGGAACAGGCTCACAGGTCAGTGGTCACAGCACCAAGCCTAACAAAATTCAAGGGATGTTTGGACAATGCTTTCAGGAACGTGGTGGGGTTCTTGGGCTTGTCCTGTGCAGAGCTGGACTTTGATGATCTTTGTGGGTCCCTTTCAACTAGGATAGTCTCTTCTATCACCAGAACTGATAAAGTCTATGGTAATATGTGTAGCAATAACAATAAAGAGTACAACTTCAAAATGAAATCCTACTCTTAATTTCTGCTTCTACTGATGTTATTAGACAGACACAGGATGAAGTTGCAACCTACTTTGTGACTTTTTAATTTGATTTGTGTTAATAGCAGTGCAATTGCCATAATCAATTTGCATGTGCACAGTAACTCACAACAGGTTACCCTAGAACATCAGGGTCAGATCAGACCCACAGACACCCAGACATAAGATCTGCTTCCTGCAAGAGAATACGAAACAATTTCTGCATAATCTGAGGAGTCATAATCCCAGTTTTCTATATTTCCACTTTTTCTAACAAAATATGTTCCTATTATACATTTTTTTAAAACTTGTTTCTTCACCAAACTGAACCATGGTCTTTTCCTCTTAGTTAAATATTCTCTGACATTGTCCAGGATGAGATAATTAAGAAGGTCCACACAAGATAGATACAAATAACTAATATCTTCTGACAAAGACTTTCTTCTACTTGTCATTTCTTTCATAAACTCAGTTTACTCTCTGATCACCTTGTTTATCCACCTGCATGTCTAGAAAATATCACCCTGGACACCCTGTTGCCGTTCTCAGCTTGATAAGTTAATGGAGAACAAAATAGTCTTTCTCTTCCTTGTTTCTAATTTTGTCACCTTCCAACTATATGAAAGATATCCTATTTTTGCATTAGAAAGTGTTCAGAATCATTCTATATATATATCCAAT
>WEIV01016282.1:38453-59596 GCA_013390005.1 Calyptomena viridis | reverse complement strand
TAGCCCGTCTTGAATTACAACTGTAACTACCATTAGTTACTGTCTCCTTTAGTAGGTCTTTTGTCTAGTTCACTCAGACTTAATCTATGCCACCCTTCTTAATAACTTGATGTCATCAGCAAATTTTGTCATGCCCTTTTTCAGATCACTTATGAATATGCTGAAAAGCAAAAGCACAGACCCCTGTGGACTTTTCCTTTGCTATGTAAACTTATCACTTACTCATACCTTTTTCCTTTCTTTTGACCAATTATTTTTCTATGGAAGAAGGTTTTCTCCTATTTCATGATTGTATATTTTCCTTAAAAGCCTACGGTAAGAGTTTTCTGAAGTCCACGAAGATCAACATTAACAAGACCTCTTTCATCCATATGCCTTTGACTCCTTCAAAAAAAATCTAACAGTCTGTGAGTCTGGACTTCCCCTCCAAAGCCCATGTTGATTTTTATATTCCTGTTTGTGCAGGGGTCCATCTGTTCCTTGATAGTGCTTCTACTCATTTTCCTGGTAGGTTTATCAATTTGAAGTTTCATGAATGTCAGATCCTCAAAACCTTTTGATTAGATATTTGGCCACATCCCAGTAACCACACAGAAATGCAGAGAAGTTATACAACACCTTTAGTAGGCAAGGTATTTTATCCCTGAAATTCTAGCTAAATTGGTGTATAAGTATCACTTGACTGTGACAATTTGTTGCTGTTCATTTAATCTGTTCAGTCCACAACCTATTCTATCTGCACTTCCGTTTGATTCAGATTTTCTGCTGAGAAAGATCCAAATTCCAAAGTTAAAAAAAAAGAAAGACAAAATACCAAAAAATGATTTAATCTTTTTGCTCTCACCTTGTATTTTGCCAGTCTTGGCACCCACATATTTTTCACAGATTTCTACTTTGATATGTTTTAAGAAAGGATCTGTCGTTTTGTGATGATATGAAGGAACCAATGATCTTGTTGCTCTTAAAGCAGCATATGTTTAATATCTCTATGTTAATTCTTCATAGTAAGGAGTCCTTTAATAGCTGTTTGTCTGAAAAAAAAAATATATGGCTTGTAGATATTTGGTAGATAATACATGTTAGTGCAAAACCAAAAAAGGAATGGTTCTCCATGTTTGTTAATCTACATGTCAATGAATTTGGAATGTCAACAGTGCTGTGGGTCTTTCTCACGTATGTTGTAGAAAGTTGCATCACAGATAATAATTTTATGTTCAAATTGTTCTTCGCACTGAGTTTTTCAAACAGGACATTTGTTCCTAGACACTTGGTAAACCCAAAAGGAGTTTGGAATCCCTCCTCTCAGCTGACAGAAGAATAAACTTTGTTGATTTTCAGCATAGTTTGGGGCATCTTTTGAGTTACCAGTCTTACAAGTCCTAAAACAATGTCTTACCAGTTTTCCTATGTAATCATAACCTGCAGATGTCCCATGGATAGTACAATTTGTTGGTATTGTGGCCCTTCTCTTACCTTCACTGGGTGAGGCCCATGCAGTACCTACTATTGACACCAAGCAAGATAACACCAATGAATCAATGAGTTGTACATGTTTCTATGAACACAGGTCATTTTGCTGTGCTAAAAAACACAGCATATAATCACAAATCCATGGAATGACTTTGGCTGGAAAGGACCTTTAAAGATTATCTAGTCCAACCCCCTTCTCTTGACAGTTCAGGTACAGGAACAGATTTAAGTCTTTTATAAACACTGTAATATATAGATAAGCAAAGGACATTATATATTTAGGAATGCAGCTTCTTGCCTATATAATGCAACTGTCCTCTTTTTCTGCTTCAAAGAAACCCTAGTTTTTCTCAAAGCTGCTTTCCACAATTGGAAAGCTCAGATTTCAGAGAACTATTTTATTTTTCCTTTGCTAAATTAAATTGCTTAAATTGACACATTTCAGAATCTATTTCTCCTATGTAAGTGTCCTCTGTGGTAGTTCTTTGTTTCTTGTGTGAGCATTATCCCAGATTTACTGTAGACATTGTAACAAAGAGTAGGCAGTTGTAGCTGTGCTTTTCTAATGTCAAACAATCTCTGTCAGCATGCCTGTTCTTCCTGTATAGATTATTTTAGTTTGTGTTTGGTTTTCTGTTCATAGTGGAGCCACAAGGGATATAACACTACCCCACCTGCAATGCCTAAAGCCTTTCATAGTTGAGTTTCTCAGTATGCCTGTAGAAAACCAAAACATGCAAATCCCATATTGGATGGCTAGCACAAATAAGGTTGGTTTCTACAGCACAGCTTTGAACAATTCTAAGTATTCCTGTCATGTTGCATTTTACATAACATTGCCATTGTACGTGGAATTCATTTAGACATCTCAGAGGTGAACATAATGGATGTGATGATGAGGAATTAAAAACCTTTAGGAATGCTTGCTGACCCTAGTGAGATCAGAAATACAAAGGATCAATTAATAGCTCTGTCAGTCAGCCTATCATGTAGATCTCAGTAAGGGAGCTATATAAAGCATTTTTGTCTGGGTAAAAATCACATCTTCTCCAGGACGGCCTGATAAAGTTCTGTTTATGAGTTTCTTCTTAAATGAATTCTATATTTTACATGCTTGCTTTCTCATTACATTCCTAGTGAAATAAAAATAAAATAAAAACCCCAAACAACAACAACAAAAACAACAGCACAAGATCCCTCTCTACACATGCAATCAAATTTGCTTCTGAAGTAAAGTGTCCCCAGTCCACACTGGCTCCTGCTGAATTTGTCTTTGGCCTGACTCAGGCTTCTCCTAAGACCTGAGGCCAAGTGGGGAAGAAGGGCAGGACTTCTGCTTTTCTGAAATTTGCTCTGCTAAATTTGGAGTTCTCATGATTTGTGAGCCACAGCTCTTTAAATAGATGAATATTATGCTTGCAGGAGAGAGAACAGCTCCTGCTCACACTCTGCTTACAGGTGAGTGGGATCACAGACCTGAGAGCTAACATCCCCCACAGACAAATCAGCAGCCAGAAGGCAGGAAGAGCCTGTTTTTCTGGGGAAAATGGGTTCCTTGCCCCTGCAGGAGACAGGACATTTAGCTGAGTGCTGAGTTCAGCAGCAGCTGAGAAAGTGAAGCAGCTACTTTCTACAGAGAACAGAGACTGCTGTGCAGCAGAGTAGTGACAACTAACTCCCAGGAGAGGCCCTTCCAAAGCACCTGTAGGATTGCAACCACAGCAGTATTCTGTGAGTGAGTGGTAGCACTATGATCTAAAAAAGCCCAAATCCTAGAAAAGTTACCATATTCCTACTCATTACTGAGACTACCCACATAACAGCTTACTAGAAACACATGGTGCTTGATACTGTGCTTCAAATGTTGTTTCTTGCTTAAAAGCCACAGCAAGTTAATGATATACCATGTGAAAGAAGTCATGTGATGTTAGAGATTTACATTTCCAAAATAAATTGTGATGGTTTTATACATAGGGTAATATCCTCAAAGTATTCCATACAGATTTTTAAAGAAATTAGGTCAGCATGTATGTGGATATTCAAGTGTGTGTGCTCTGCTCCCTCTCTTCCTTTGGCCATGCATAAATGTTTCCAGAGCTGAAAAGCATCTTGAAGTGGTATCCAGGAGCTTGACACCTGTTATAACCTCTGCTCTGATTCAACTAGGTAGTTCTTCCAAATCATGGTTTCTCAGCAGGGCAAGATAACTCTGCAAGTCTTTCCATGGTAGTGAAAGCTAGAAGTACCAAGCTGTGAAGCAGAGAGTGTTCATGGGACAGATGTTTTATCATGTTTTGTTTAATCTGGTGTACCCAAATGGAAATCAAGATGGTGCCCTTACAAAACATACCAAGATACTGATTCCTCCAGCTGCTGGCATGTTGCACTT
The DNA here is from genome assembly GCA_013390005.1 of Calyptomena viridis. Classification (NCBI taxonomy): domain Eukaryota; kingdom Metazoa; phylum Chordata; class Aves; order Passeriformes; family Eurylaimidae; genus Calyptomena; species Calyptomena viridis. The sequence goes on along the minus strand of WEIV01016282.1, from coordinate 55,737 downwards.
TATGATGGTGCAGTGGCTGGGTCAGCTGCTTCCTGATGCTGCAGAAATTCTGCCCAGGGATGTTCACATCTCAGGTAAGTAAAATTTGTCCAATAGAATGTCATTTTGGAATTAAGCAGAAAGGTAAATTTAGCTTTAAGCAGAAAATATTCATACTGCCTTGAGTATATAGATTTTTTAGAGTGGGGTTTAAAAAAAAAAAAGTAGGTCATTATGCTTTGTAAATCTTGGTTCCTCTGTAGAAGCTTTCATAATGGTCTTTTTTAAGGTATTTTTTCAATTTTTCTGTATTGGATGTTAATTTTCTTTGTTATCACTTAAAAGAATTCATAAACATTTATGTCAATGATTAGGAATTGCATTCTTTGGCAAAAGCTCATTTGCTAGTGTAGGAAAGGGAAACATTTATTTTAATCTTGTTTGTTGGCTTTCAAATAATCACCCTTTTAATATTTGAGGGTGACTTGCAAATCTCTATGTAATATTTGCAGTGGATTTTTTTATGTTCTTTTGGTGGTTACTCTCCGGGATCTATATAAATCATCAATAGCTGTTCTTCAGCCTTTTACTGAAAAATTTTTTCCTGCTTTTTACTATAGGTAAGAAAGTTTGACCTAAATAATTCCTTCATAGGAGACTGTAGAATGTGGGACATGCAGGGCCCATTGCAGCATTTCTTAGGTATTCTGAATTCATTTGAATGAGCCGTTAAGTCCTCAAACAGCAAAATAATTGGAGACTCTCTCAGCCCAAATAACTAAAATGAAAATCAACTCTAGTGACATGATCAAATGTCTTACCAAAACCATCATAATAATAAATACTTCTGCTTTGAATGACATGTTTTACTGTAAAATGCTTTCAGTTAGAATATTCCAGCAATGAGTCACCTAGATTCTACCTTAAAGCTTTCATTTTATCTTCCTCTATGTAGGTTATACAGTGAACAGCATTTGGATCAGAAGTCTCGTTGTGCATATTAATCTGAGGGGGATATTTTCACTGTTCATACGTGGGTTTTGAGACAATGATTTAAAAAGGGATGGGATTTTTGGTATGTCCTGTATGGATAGTTAGTATAATTTGCCATGATATTGGCCAGGTGTAGTTAAATAATATTTCAGGCAAAGAACTGAGAGCAAAGCTTTTACACAATAATTTCCTGGGTAAGGTTCAACAAAATGAAAACGCATCAGAAACCCTGCTGGGATTCCATCAGCAAGCATTTATTTGCAGTTGCTGGTACACCTGCTTACACAGTAATAATACACCAGTGAGTTAAGTCACTATGCCAATGCAAATTAGCTTTATTTTGAATCAAACACTAGATTTCAAAACATATGATAAAAACAAAAAAAAAACCCAAACCAATTCTGTAATGCCACTAGATGTATGCAAAAAACTGACAGGACTCAAAAAAACTCTGCACATTTATTCTGGCCTCTTCTATTGCTGCTGTTTTGTATGCTGATACATCCCTTAAGAGTACCTAGTCTATTTATAGTATGTATCTGGAACATATGTTTTCTCCTCTGATATAACTAGATTTTCTTTAGCCACAGTCTTGCCATCTGTGATATTTTTTTTTCAAAAATGTCTTGTATTTCAGTTTGGGGAGAAATTGCCCAAAGTGGCCTTTTCTCTCTGTTTTTTTAATGCAGTCTTTCCTTATCCTCAGATGCACTGTGGTTTTCATAATACCGTTATGTCCCGTGTGTGCTTATTTTTGATGATGCAATTGTTAATCTTAGAAAAGGATCTAATATTAAACAATTAATTTCTTAGTGTCATGGACAGATTTCTGGTGTTTGATCCCTAAGTACTTTTTTTAAAAAAAAAAAAAAAAACAACAAAACAGCTTCCACAATAAAATAAGAACCTAGAAAAAGAAAAATAGTACAAATTTATTTTATGTATTGGGATTATTGAGGTATCATGAGAGAATCAGGTGCCGAAATCTCACTGAAATTCAGCCTCACTTACAGTCCTTTGAAAATCTCAACCACTGCCAGCAGGCACTCGACGATCACAATGATGAAGTGTGGGATTTTGAACCTGAACAGAATAATAAGAATTCAGATGTTGAGCTTTGTAAGAACAATAGAGAGCTAAATTTCAATCTTCAGCACATTACAAATTTATTCAAACATTCTTTTCCCTTAAGTGCTTTTCCTTTGTTTCTGAGCACAGATTCTGCCAGCACAGTTATTTCAGTAAGGAGTGTGAAGGCAAAGCTGTGGTGACAGAGAGCAAGCAAGACACTTGTTCTGGCACCGAGGCCCCTGGCATCTTGTGTGAGCACACACGGAGGGTAACAAATGCTCAGGAAGCACCAAGCTCACACATGGCTCAGTCAGCCTGAGAAAAGCCCTTTTTGCAGAGGGAGGTGGTTCCTGGTGTATTAGCAGGAATGCATCTGCATGAGGCCGTGTGCTAAAATCTTGTATTTCTGGCATCACTCCTGGATTCTGGAGCCCATGTTTTCTGCTCCACAGACACTAGGTAATTCCAGGACTTACTTCTCTTGAAGGAATCTGAGTTGGTTCTGGTGATGGGTTGAATCACTCTTCATGAGTACTTCTTTAACTAGAAAATACAGATGAGACTGTCAGATTTGGCCCTCTCTTCTCAAGCTTCCCATACCATCCTAGCAGATTCTACTCTGAGGCATTTCTTTTTTAGCTATGGAAGTGTCCATAAGAAAGAATTACTTATTTTAAAAAATGACACACAAAAATCCCCAAAACAACAATGAAAAAATCTCAGGCTGACCTTGTTTTAGCACTTGTTTTAGCAGTGGCTTGAACCAGATGGTTTCAAGAGGTCCCTTCCAGCCTCAACCAATCTGATTCTGTGGCACACTCTACCTACATACAAAGGTGTATCTATCAGGACAGTACTACCAAAACTGCTATTCTATCCACTCTGGAATGGTTTTGCTACTGATGGCAGGACTAGCATAGGGTCAGTCAGAGCATGGATTCAAAGGCAAAATAAACACTGGATGCAGAATGACACCAGCTGTCTTTGACTTCAGGAGATTTGCAGAGATATTCATTTCCCAATTTCCTTTGTGGTGCTCCTCAAGCTACAGCAGCTTGTCACTATTCATTTCCACTTTGCAAAGGTAAAGCTTTCATATGCTAAGGAAGTTGGTTAACTTGTGTACTTCTCCTTCGGTACTACTAGGAAACTGCTATTGGCCTCAGTGCTGATTATTCACATCAAAGAATGCCAGGTCTGGCCTTTAAATTATATTCAAAACTTGCCCACAGAGAAATAATTTGTCCATAACTTAATAAATAACTAAATAAAATATAAATAATTAAAAAATTAAATGTATGTGGAGATAGACTTTGATGTGACACAGGGCTGTCTCTTTCATGAGGAAACAAAGTGAGCCACAGGACTGTATTTCGAGCCAGTTTCATTTTATTGATTCCATGGGAAAATCATTATCATCACCTCTTGACAATGATGTGCTGGAAAAGTTTTTCTTGCTAGGGCTATGGGCTTCCTTTATTTGGGAGACTGTAGTACAGTTTTTCCACTGTACACCAAGCTACTGAATACCAAGTAATTGACCCAGTGCATTATCACTTGTAGTCAGCAAGTTGGATCCTATATTAAATCTGGCAAACCAACAAAATAATTTTTAAGAAGCTGGAAATCCTGTTGCTGGGTTAAATTCTTCAAAGAAGCTTCATGCTTGGCTTTCATCTAGCCTTTCCCCCAAGTACATTATTCAAGCAACAGGAATATTTTTAGCTTAGAAGCTACAAGATCACAAATATTTTGACCGTAAGAAGCAAACATTATTCAAAAATGTCTTTGACTGTATTGGTGGTCTCCAAATTAATTTTTCCAGGCTACTGTGTTTCTCATGGAAGGAATGCATGCACCATAGAATGTGTCCATAAAAGCTGTGCTCCCAAGGGTCTTTCTGATTGTGATTCCTTTGTACTGTCACAGGATACCTGTTCAGTAAAGCCACTGTGTGATTTCCTTCCTCATTCTTGTGTTTCATTACATACATTTTCAATATTCACTAAAACCCTATTGCCATAACTGGTAAATAGCTGTTTTAAGCAAAACATTTAGATTCAGCTCATTAAAATAGATTAGTTTGACAACACTGTAAATTCAACTGCTTTCATTGTATTTGGGGATGTGAGCTATAGAAATGCATCAACACTCACATGCTGCTTTTCCACTAATGAATAGCCCTAAGGACAAGATAGCCAGTGAGACTGGCAGCTGGATCTAAGCTTTTTGGAGGTTGTTACCAGCTGTTATAAAATAACCAGCTTGGAAAAGCAAAAAAAAAAAATCTTTCTCATGTTCATTGATCAAATATGAGTGGAGCAGTTCATCCCAGTATTGTTCCCAAAGGGTAGGAGTGACAGGAAAACTGTTACCATAGCTGGAAAACCAAAGATAGAATGGACAAAGGTTGAGTTCCTCCCAAGTAAGAAACAAAGAGAAGGCAAATCTGTATGGAAATCCTGCATCTCCACTGATTAAAGAAATATTTCACTGTAGATGATCAGCTGATCTGATTCTGTTTTCAGTTAAAGACTTTACAAAGTCTGGTAATGCTAACAAGGAGATTTATAGATGTGCTTAGGTTAAGGTTAGCTATATTTGCAATAGCTGTGTTGGCTATCAAACAAGTGTGAGGTCCCTGTCTCAATATAAAACAGCTTGAAAAAACAAACAAAGGGACAATAACAACAACAGAAACAAAAAACCAACAACAAACTAACATCTCCCTAAAAATCACATCAAAAAACAGATGGAATTTTTCTTGAGTCTATTCATCAAAATAAGAGCTGCCTGTAGGGTTTTTTTGTTTTTTTGCTTTTCTGAATTTTTATACCCCTATGGCCAGCATTTAAGACGTAAGGCAAAATCAAGCCAGGGTCTCTGTCATCTGGATGGATGGGAAAAACCCTTCTCTCACTGAACCCCTACACTGGTTCCAGTGGGGGGACTTGTTGGCTGACAGATTGCCAACTCAAAAAATGGGAAGTACGTGAAGGATAGCAGCTGTAGGTTTATGAGTTGAGGGGCTTCAAGGAGTAGTAAAGCAGCAACCAATGCAAACTCTTGTTTTACCACTACAGGGAAACGATAGAGAAATGAACTCATCTTCATCTAAAAATCACATGCACTTTGTTATTTGGGTATGGAGCGTTGTGACCACATTAAAGAGCCAGACATAAATTATCTCTAGTCCAGAAAACATATTTTCATGCTTCTGAGCCAGATCTTGGCAATAAGATTTGAGGAATAGGTTTTTATTTCTAGACTTGAACTAAAAAGGTCTGTATATTTGAAATACTAGGTGTTTTTGTTATGGTTTCTCTATTTAGTGCACTTTCAAAGAAATTTAATGGTAACATCTGCTCAGCAAATTACTTATCTGAAAAAGAATTCAAGGTTTTTTTTTTTAATGTGGTGATGAACAGACTATGTGAAAGTCAGCACAGCCATCTGAAAAGGAGTGTGCATTGACTGTGGTAACATTGAACATTTTAATTAGCACATGAGCTAGCTAACACTAATAGTTCATTTTTGGAACCCTATAGCCAATGAAACAGTTAAAAAAAAAAGCCAAGCTCTCATACAATTTTACTGCACATGTTCTGCTGATAAATGCCCTTTGCATATGCTGCTACCAAATGATTTAGTGAAAATATGGTTCCTGCTACATTGCACTCTTCTGAAAAAGAGGTTTTCTGCCTTCACAAAATATTGTTTAGCTTTACACAAGAAATAAATATTTGAAGTATTTTCTTTCTCTCTGTGTATGTAAGTGCAACAGTGGAAGTTGCAAATTATCAACAGGATGACACAAAATAGCTGACATTCGAATTTTTTTCCTGAGATGTTGCAGGTCTATTCAAAGCAGGAATATTGGAAACATATATTTAGGATGACTATATTTAACAATACAATCCAGAGAAAAACTACCCCTAGGTGATCTGCTTTTTATAAAATACATAAATATTTTTGAGAATTAGTTGTAGAAACAATATGTCTTATTCTTCTTTTTCCTTTATGTAATAACATTGTGGTCCTGAGGGATGACAAGAAAAAATAGTTTCATTTACTAGGGCTTGAATTTTAGTGGTTTTAAATCTATAATTTTTTGACACAATGGCACAACACTATTTTCTATTTGCAATTTATGTCCAAGACAAAAAGAAAAATCTAGCAGCATTGTTGATACTATAGATCTTTCCATGGGTTTTGTGTTTTGCTGTTCATTCTCAATACTTGCCTCCCATAAATAATTGATACTGTAACATTTACATACTGAAATCGGACGTAATGTTTTCCTAAGCAAGTCAGCAAGTCTGTGTTCTGTAATAAAAATCTCCGGATATATATGTTGGCAGTGGCTGCAGATACAAGTCTCAAGACCCCATACAAACAGTACAAAACAACTGGTCCTGCATAAAGACCTTACAAGACAAGTACTTTCTACAAAAAACACAGTGATTTAATTCTTAATTATTTCAACAATGCAAGATCAGGTTCTGTAAAGTAATAATTTGGACGTCCACTAACATTTCTGCATACACCTATCGTACATCCAAATCCAATGTTTAGATGTTGCAGAACATTTTTAATGTATTATTTTTGTTAATTTTATTTCATAACCCGTGGAAGTATTTAGCCCGGGAGGAGGGGAAAGGTGGTGTAAAGCTATTTATTCACCATACAATGCTTGATGGACATGAACTTGTACTTACCAGGAAAACTGCAGCTACAAATGCAAGTGATGCCATGCTTGGGAACTTCAAAATAACAATGAGAACAGGGTACTGCAATCTTTGTAAATCAGGAATAAAAATGTGAATAAACTGTTCTGCAACAGTTTCATCTGCACTTTTTGAATTTCCCAATGTATTTTAGTGTTTAAGAATCCTTTTGTGTTGCACACTGTTCAGACACTGACGGGTAATGCTTCAAAGAAATTGCAATCTGTAGCTCATATTCCATAACTTCTTTTCTTTTTTTTTTTTTTTTAAGTGGGTCAAATAACCAGATATTATTTTTTCAGTGCTTTAGTAAACATTCAACATATCCCTGTATATAGAATATTGTATTTTTTATAGCTATAATGCTATTAGATTTTAGTGAAATATTAGCTACAAGTAAGGAGTGGAGGGTACCTTGTTTGATATATATCCCAGGAATCACTTTTTATGGTTTCATATATAAAGAATCCAAGAGAACCTCAGCATAACCTCCATGAAGAAAACTCTTATTGTTATGTTTCATCATTGAGAAATGTTTATGGGTCCCATAAGATTTCACTCAGATGTTTAAATAATTTGTGTAACCTTTTGGTCATGTAATTTATTTGATTTATCTGAAACGATTGTAGACAAGAAATTTCATCAGCTCTGCTTTGTTTAAAGCAGTGGAAAGAAAATAGTTATCAAATTATGTTAGGCTTAAAATTGTTGTAAGCAGCCCCCTTGCCCCAAACTAGATGAAGTGTGAGTTTTCTCCTATTTCATCCATATTTTGTGCATGTCCTAGATACTTGGTATAATTTCATACGAAAAGGCAGAGTAAAGATTTGCCTGCAAAAACCCCACATCTTTTAAAAGTCCAGGAAATGTGCAACAGCACTGCATGACTGCACATGGGGATCACAGGGAGACCCCTTTGGGAGCCCCCATGTCACAGACAGGCGTGGGGGCATCCATGTGCTCTCTCGAATATCAGGACTAGAGTGTGATTCTCAACATAGCCTTTTATATACAAAGTCGACTATGTGACTAACATTACCGTCCTCAAACAGGCAGGGGTCACCAGTATTGAGGCCATGCTGTTGAGAACACAACTGCGCTGGGCAGGGCACGTTTCCAGGATGGAGGATCACTGCCTCCCTAAGATTGTGCTTTATGGTGAACTCGCCACCGGCTGCCACAATAGAGGAGCCCCAAAGAGGAGATACAAGAACTCCTTGAAACAACACCTCAGTCTTGGCCATATTGACCACCATCAGTGGTCCACTCTGGCCTCAAATCGGGAATCATGGAGACACACCATCTATAACGCTGCTGCCTCCTTTGAAAACTCACATAGAATTAGTCTTGAGGAGAAAAGACATCGCAGAAAGAACCGCACCTCCTCAATACCACCTAAGGAGACTTTTAGCTGTGCCTTTTGTTCCTGGATTTGTCTATCCCACATTGGCCTTTTTAGCCCCCAGCGTGCTTGTAGCAAGTGTGGGTAGAGCCCTTCCCATATCTTTGTTCACGAAGCTTAGCCATGAGGTGGCAGGTAAGCCTTTTTCCTTTATGTTTAAATTAAATGCATCAACATTATTATCCAGCCTTGTTACATTTTAAGGAGTATCAATAGTACCATATATATGTAGTAATCAAGCATGACTTTAGTTAGCAAGCTGTTGTATGCCATCCTGAACATACTCTGAAGTTTCCTGTCTCTGTGCTGACACTTGAGGTGCCTGGTTATATTTTGAATAAGCCATTGGCTGCTGTACCCCCTGTAGGCATATTTTCTTCTCTCTCTGTACATACGTACAAAGCAGTAAGCAGTGAAACTGTGGAGGCACATAACCACACAGCTGGCAAAACCTTCTTCTCTGTCCTCAACCAGCACCTTGGATGGGTTTTTTAAGATGTTGTGACTTATATGGGAGAACAGAAGGCACTGATTAAAGGATTGCTTAGTGCTAATGAAAGGGCTTAAATTAGTTAGAGGGACATCTTCTAAACAGCAGACCTGAATTGTAACCCTTCTTGCCAAGCCATCAAGGGAGTTTGCACAGCATACAACCTAGCTTTTCATTTCAAAGGAGCACATAAAAACCAGGCGTGGTCCCATTCACAGTTTCTTCAGAATTTCATAAAATGTGTAAGAAAATGGGGACATTGTTGAAATAAAAGAATTTGGATATGATTATTTTCAAAACCTGCTACAAAGCAGAAGCATTCTCAGTGAAGTCAGAGGAGCTATTTTGATATAAAATAAGTGCAAAGAAGATTGAAGGCAAAACTGTCAAATTAGTTCTTTATTCTCATAGTGATAAAAGCTTATGGCTACTTACGTTTTGAAGAAAGACATTCCTAGTGAATTTGTTAGTGAAAAGCAGGGGCTTTAATTTGTGATCTTTCCTAGCCAAACATTTTTTGCTAAAATTCCTAGAAGATTCACAACTGAAAGGATTCATTTTGTTAATAACATACTAGTGTACTTGGCAATAATGATCATTTTGGAATGTTCAGAGTTTATGGGGATTAACAGGAGAAATGCCTCAAAAGAAGCAAGTGCAGTTCAGCTATGATAAATTAAAGTCTTTTGCCTCTTTTACAATGAATTATGATGAGTAGGACAAGAATATTAGGTGGTGGTACTAAATTTGGATGTTACTTTTGGGTTTCTTTCACTTGTATGCACACTTCTTGTCTTGAAAACCTATCCGAGTGTTTTTGTACTGTTTCTGTTTCTTCCTCATCTTTTAGCACAGTCCTTCGTTGGTGGCTCTGCATGTAATAGAGAGTTCCTATTCTGATGTAGGGCAGTGACACTGCAGGAGGGAATAATTCAAGGGGCCAAGAACAGCTAGTAAAAGTAGAGTAAAATCTTGATATCCTCTGCTTTTGATTGGCCAGTGCAAATACAGTATAGTTTCAGTGTATAGGAGAGAAAAGTGAACTGATTACTTTAATTAGGCTGTCCTTGGAGGACAGCAGATTGCTGGTAACTTGGCCAGCTCAGCTTTATCTTCTTATCTGAGTTGTGTCTATACAAATCTACACAGATCTGTTGAAAGTTAAGCCTGGTAACTAAAGTATGAGTTCAAACTTGATCCATCTTTGGTGCATCTGTTTCGTGGTAAGTGTTTTGATGAGTGGGAACAGGAAATGTTAACACCTTGTAAGATGATTTGCTATGTGAGAAAACTCCACTTCACAGTAAGATAAATAGCAACCCATCCAACTTTGCCACTGCTAAAGAAGCCTCCCAATAGCCTGGGGACCAGAGAGGGTAGATTGGACACCAGTGTACCTAAAAATAATGCAGGAGAGCTGACAGTTTGTCGCAATGACTGTGGATTACCAGAAGTTTCATTCATGGCCAAAAAGCCTTTGAGACTGAAGTGGTTGTAGTTGTCTCTTAGAAGTACCTGTCAAAGACACTGAAGTCTATTTATCCTTTGCTACACTTTGGGAACATCTTGAATTGTCATATTCAACCTGTTCTCACAACCACAATGTTTTTCACTAATCAAAAACCATGAGATTTGTAGCCTCAAGGCACGATCAAGGTGTCAAATAGAATTTGATTTTTACCACTCTATATTCCTCTGAAGTGCAGATGACTCTGACTTGGTAGTGGTATTCCATACAGAAGCAAATTTTCAGGGCTTCCAGGTATAAATGGTCCTCATCAGAGAGTTTGTGCAATACATCTGAACACAATATTGATAAAATAAGTCAGAAAGACTCACTTTGCAATCAAACAATGTGTGTTTGATCTGAGAAGGCAAGGAGATACAAAGCATATTTAATATAACAAAGATCAGTTACATTTAGAATAAAATAAATATATTTTTAATAATTAAATATATCTTTTAAAGTAGTACAGGTCAAGTTCTTGTTCAGCTGCTTGTAAATTTTATTTTGAAAAGTCAGTCAAGCCTCAACCTTAATGAAGTTAATACACCACTTGAACAAGAATTTTTTGGCTTTGACTGTAAGAAGAGACTGGGGATCTCTTCTGTCTGAAGAAAATACCTAGTCTGTGATATAAGACACATACAAGGAGTCTAGAAGAAGTCAAAGGCAAGGTATTGCCATCATATTCATTGACTACAGCTATTTCAAAGTAAGTATACATGCAAAAATTTTCTGCATTTAAGGTTTTTGACAACATTTATTATTAAAGAAAATTTTGATTAAAATGACTGTTGTTGAATCTTTTATGCTTTCCATGTACTTAATAGCTCCCATAAAATCTGCATTTGGAAATTTGGAAAATTCCCTGCAGTTCCCTGTCCGTCATAGGTGTATTTGCAGAAGTAATTTCTGATAATAATGGATTTACTCTACAGTTGATCTTACTGCTTATGTATTCCAATTCATTAATTATGCCTTTTTCTTGGCACCTAATTTCCAGAGGCTAAAATTTCATAGGAAGCTTTATTATCAACATATTGTGTTTGTTCTCTTTTTTGGTATGTGCTGGTGTCATTTTCTGCCCTGTTTATGAGAAATACCAGAGACGGGATTTTGGTTTAGTTACTTGTTCATTTTTGAGCTACCTACATGTTTAGTCTTTACAGAAGAAATGTCTTCAAATAGTTTAATTGATAGTATAGATGCAGCTCAATAACCCCTATTCCTGTCCCTACTAGTTTGTCTGAATGTGTATTTTTGGCTACTTGAAGCAATTGAATTTCTACTTTCCTCAGAGTTTTCCACTATGAAGTGTCTAGATGTTAATGACTGACCACTACAGGAATCTTTCTTCCAGAAGGTATACCCCTCAAACAGCTTTGAATCATACATTTTAATCTTTCTGGGTTCAGGTGGTCAGCAGGCTATCTATTTCAGCCCCCATGCTTCATTATCTGAACATTAGAGTAGTGTTGAAAAAAGGTAGACCCCCAATGAATCTTGTGAAAATATTGTGGTGTTCAAATACATTATATTATTGGTATTAATAAGATGAAAAATTAGACGGTACAAAGCATGCAATGACATTTTTCAATTCACAAAAGGAAGCTTTCCTCAGAATATATCTAAAGGAAAATATGACAGCAGGGAAATAGATCTAAAGAGAATTCTTTTAAGCCTGTGAACCAAAGAATGAGGGTAAAGAATGGAGAGTCTGGGATAAAATACGTAGGTGAAATAGCTACATATTTCACATAAACAGAAAAAAAGTCTGAATCAAGGTTGCCAAATGATATGTTTTCATATGGAAATGGTCTACTAAATGAAAGTCCATCATGTTAGAGAGGTGCAAAAGAATCAAAGAATAATGGAAACATTTCTATTTATGAAAGCACATAGCATTTCACTCCCTTTTAGAAAGGTTGAAGCCCTCTTTACTGGGAGGGATCATATTGCAAAAAAGCAAAAAAAAAAAAAAGACAGAAGACTCAAGTCAGAAAATGGAACTACAGACTATAAAAACAAATAGCATCAGTTTAGCACAGTGCATATAATACAAAGCCGAGGAAAATACATATGGTACTTAAAACATTTAATATGATTAATAATGAGCTTCTGGATATTTGTGTTGGATAGCAGTACTAGGGAACATAGTGTATAATTTCTTTCTTCCCGTGAAGGCAGAGTGGCTCTGCCCCCCTGTATTGCCAATGGGGTCACTGCTGAGGCTATGGGACCTTTCTCATGTTAGCTCCAGGAGAGTGGCAAGGAGAACAAGGCCAGTTCTTTAGCAACTCATTTGTCTTTGTGCAGTGATTAAATCTGCTGCTAAAGGCAACTGCAGGAACAAGAACACAGAATCTTAATGTATTAGCAGAACACCTAGTGCTGCATCACCAGCTTTCTTGTATTTCTGTATGACAAAGGATGATGAAAATGTTTTCTTATGCATTGCTCTATGATGGAAACTTTTTGTGGTTTGGCCAGTCATATATGTATTTCTTCACAGTCAAAGCCTTTCAGTTGAAGCCGCTGTGGTGTAATATGAAAAACATGTGTAAGCCGTACTAACACAAGTTCATTACTGTCAACAGGAGCTGTGAGTGCAGCATAACATTTTGTTAGGGCATCTATGACAGCAAATCATGCTTAACTTCAAACAATGAGCAAACTTCAAATAGGTGGCATTCATTCTTATACAAAATATCTTGTAAGAGTTTTTCAAAATTGTTAAATAATTTAGGAGGCAAAAGTATATCTATTAAAATTTCAGAGCGGTTTACTCTTACTTGTAAATGCTATCTTTTCAGCTGTATGGTTTGTTTTTAAAACTCTACTGCCTTTATCTCAAAAAAGACACCAGCACTGCAGAATAGCCAGCACTCTCCAGGTACACATGAGGATAATATTTTACTTATTGCAATCTATTCCCATTTCAATCTTTTGTTTCTCTTTTCTGTCACTGCTGCATGTTCTAGGAAAAAAAGGCAAATATAAAATCACAGAAGTTATCTTAAGGAACCTTACACAAAGCTCATGTCTCTAATTTTACTGTTCATATGTAGGTACTTTTTTCCTGAATAGTGGAATGAAGAAAATAAAGCAGAAGTAACAGCATGTGATAAAGTAGGGGAATATTTTATGGTACACTAATAGGACTGATTCAGCCAACGAATTGTACCACATGGTACAGTTGTTCATCTTTTAGTATCCTTGGGGAGAGTTTTACCAAAATAACTTTATTTAGTCCACAGAATTACTCCAAAGATCAGATTAGCACAATGAGCCTGTGCAAATAAGTTATCACAAGTCCTTTGCACTTCACAATGTACAGCAAGTACACGCAATTACACATCCCAGCCATTGACAGGGCAAGGGAATGGACAAAAATAATCACTATTGACATTAGGAATTAGAAACCTTTTTTTTTTTTTCTGTTTACTGACAATTGAGAGGTAACATGGCATCCCAGCTATTCTTGTGTAAGTAGTAACTGAGTAACTACTAACTCTACTTCTATGTTGCATTGGGAGTAGCATGGAAACGGCTTTGATCAACTGAAGTAGTATTTTGCTGTACTTTGTACAGTCATGATATTTACCCTGCTTGTAGTTTTCACTGGTGACAAACCTAAACAAATCCATATATACTAAGCATCCTTTAATAAGGGCTAATTTGTGTTTTATTATAAGCTCAGCAGTGCTCTTGTGTATTGGTAACTAAACAAAAGCCTCTTTCCAAGAACTTGGTTCATAACAAAAAGTAGCATCAAAGCTAAAGGTAGAGTAGAAAACCTCTTTCAGACCCTGCTGGAATGGTGGAAGACTGTACAGACCTTTTGCTGGAGGATCACAACTTGCAAGCACTTCTTAGTCCACCAGAGCATAAATGTAAGGAGCTGAGTGTCGGTGGCCGTGGTAGGGTGAAATGCCTGGATTTGCATGACTGAAGCAATACCTGTGTGCCCTCTTGCAGCACCACTTGCGATGCACTGGCTGCAAACAGAGGAGGTGGGCAGTGACTGACTGTCCAAATGATGTATTTTAGAAGTAGAGTCAGAATAAATTTGCTTTGTTCCTGGGTCAGAGAAAGGAAAATTCTCTTGTAAAAGCAATTGTTGTTATTGTTGTAGTTGGAGATAGAGGCCTATTCTCTAACACAGAAGCTGTTAAAAAACAGGCTCGGAAATCATGAGGAAGGAAACAGATTGGTTTTTTCTTGCCTTCTAGTTAAAATTCTTCATGAGATTTTCTTTTAAATGGCTAAGCTAAAGGCATTTTACCTAAGAAATAACCAACTGTTATTATCCGTAATTCTTCTCAGCAGTTAAGCTATGTCACAAGTTTGGGGTTTTTTTAAATTGAAATATGATGTTGTTAAATTGCTGCTTAACAAAATTTAATGGCAATATTACTATTATTCTACTGCACAATCAAACAAGACAAAAGTCAAAGTTACCAAGACAAAAATCAAAATTACCAAGACAAAATTGTAGTGTACTAGAATAACAAGGTTATCAAATATATTAGTCACTTATGAAAGGTTTGCAGTTGGTGAAAGGTCTCTCTGCCTCAAGGAGCAACCTTTAGAGGTGTCCCAGCTCAAGGGGAGATCACCATCTTGCAGCAAGGCTGCTTAGCAGGGAGAAGTTGAAGAAGACTCAGACTGTCATGATTATGGAATAAAGTGGTTGGCTTGTAGCTAAATTACACATGGTAGAAAAGGGATGCATGGGAATCCTTTTACCCACAACTATCCTTTTTTCTTGATCAATGAGTCTTGGAAAAGTCATCCATTATTCATGTGCTAATCACCGAATTTGTGTTCCAAACTCATCGGCTTCAATGCTCACTGTGTCACTCTGCTCCTCTGAGGGTTTTCAGACAACAGGTAGGAATTAGAGAAGTTTTTGGCCTGGCTACAGCTCAGGCCTTTACCTCCTTTGGACCTTGTACCAAATACTAGTTTTGTTAAGGAACTGTGTGCATCCACCACAGAGCACAATATTTTAATTGGTTGAGCCAAAGGACAGAAGTATCAGTAGGATGGGACATAATTTTTATTCAGCATAGTATATTCAGACCCAAAAGGTATGGCATGAAATACTATAAACACAAAGGAATCTGGTCAAAAGTTAGAACACACTGGGCTTAGTTGCCCCTTCTCAAACATGGTAAAAGAAAGAAGGGATAAAAGAGCTCGAACACTGATATTATATAAAATAAATGCTCTACATGTCAAATATAAAGTTGTAACAAAAAATGTTTAGATTTCAGTGACTTGGTAAAAAATCTTTATTTTGATTTATTTTCAGACACTTTTCAATCTGTCTGTGAACAATGAACCTATAGAATTAATGGGACACTACACAATGTATTTTTTTCTTTATAACAGTGTAAAAGAATACAGAAGCATTTGGGGGGAAAAAAAATGAACTTAAGCTTCGAGTGTTTTATCTGGCTCCACTCCAAAACAAATGGAGCACATGGAGGGCAGTTACTCTGGGGTGCTGAGAATAACTGTCAGGCTTATAGTACTGAATGGTCTTTGTTCACCTCTCACAAGAAAGAGTGCAGAGAGATTATATAGGGCATGTAGGATATACTTGTATGTTATGCGTGTGTATACATTGACGGTTGTTCCAGGAGCGCATTAAAAAGTGAGAAAAGCAGAAGGTGATATTATCTTACTTTCCACTGAATGTTTCTAGTCAGCATTTGCTGGGGTACAAATTGGTGGTCATACATTGCTGAAGTCCCTGCCTGTTCTAATTACTTCTGTCTGAAGCTGATTGTGAAGCTTTTGCACACAGAAACACTAAGTGGCTGTGTGGCTTCTGTGGTGGAAGGAGAAAAATTTCTGTCTTAGTCCAATGCTCATGTTTACTGTATCACTGAAGTTAAAATTTCTATGTTAACATTGTTATGGATTCTGAGGCAGAAACAGGTTAGTGGGCTTTAAATAAAGGTTGTCTACAAGGGAAATGGGATGTTGTTTGTGACAGCTCTACATCTCTTGTTGTTTTCCATGACTTTTCTATTTAACTGCAGAGACCCCACAATGAAACCCACTGCTGTTCTTCTGAAGGGGTGGTGAAAGGTCTAGCCTTACACTCTGATGTTTAGGGTTTTTTTCTTTTTATTTATTTTTGTTATTTACCTCAGTGTTGTTGGGCAAGGCTAATATACTGAAGTCAATAAAATGGAGTTGTGCTAATGCAGTAACCTGTGTGTAATACATTGCTATTTCTGCTCAATAAAATGTATGTGCTTTGCTCTCCTTTTTAATGTCTTGTCCATTAAAATGGCCTTAACATTATTCATGGGTCTGATTTGAGATAGTTTTAAAAATCTGAATACTAGAAAATGTATTCCCTTCTTGATCTGCTTTAATGGAAGTTGTGCCTAGGGATGAGAGGACAATAGATCTTCCTGTGTCTGAGTGAGATTACTTCTTTGGAGATTCAGAAAGGTAATTTGTCTTTAAAATGATGTTGTTTAAAACTGCTTTGTTTCTTAAATGCAGTAAACCAGAGATGCCAGCTGCACAGAAGTAACCAGAATCTTAGGAAAATACTCAGGTACTTGTAAATTATTTCTAGGAATTGTGGAATATGGTATTTACAGGCTTATGGTATATCCAAAAAGAAACTGTTAGAGCTGTAAAGTAAGCCAGGCACAAACAGCTTCTGTCTACTTTCAAGTGTTTGTTTCCTGTGTCCTCCTTACATTGGCAATGAAAAAATTCTTAAAATTGAAATGCAGCACCAGGTCTTAATTTTTTAGAGTGAATGTTGTTTAAATGACTTGTTGTAAATGCATTGCAATGAACAGCAAGAAAACAAAAATTAAGTAACTAGATAGCAGGATGGATCTGCTCCTGTGCTCTCTCCGCAATAAAGTATCAAGCTTAGAAGCCATCTTTTAGTGTGGTAGTTTATGTCTTCCTAGGATGAATTTATGTGTGTGGTTTTGGTTTGGTGGTTTTTGTTGTTGTTGTTTTGGATTTTTTGGTTGGTTTTTTTTTGTTTGGTTGGTTTGGTTTGGGGTTTTTTAATGTCTTAGTGGTAATCAGAGGCCTTTCTTTTTGTGTTTACTTGTTGCTTATCCTGACCT
>WEIV01016282.1:2697-38265 GCA_013390005.1 Calyptomena viridis | reverse complement strand
GGAAACGGCCTCAAGTTGTGCTAGGGGAGATTTAGGTCAGATATCAGGGAAAACTGCTTCATAGAAAGGGTTGTCAAGCATTACAAGAGGTTGCCCAGGGAAGTGTTAGAGTCACCATCCCTGGAGGTATTTAAGAGATGTATATATGTGGCATTTGGTGACATGATTTAGTGGGTGACTTGGCACTGTTAGATTTATGGCTGGACTCAATGATCTTAGAGGTCTTTTCCAACTTAAATGATTCTATGATTCCATACCTAACAAACATTCATCTTTTAGGGGACTGCCTGATTGCATCCCTGAATGTCGAACTTTGTATCCCAGCAGGAGTATTGAAAGGAAATCTTAGAATTTCTGAAATACTGATTCAGTTAAAATACTGTTGTTACTGCCTACTGCTCTGAGAAGGAAGTAACTTTTCTTTGTTAATAGAAGTCCAATTTGCTACAGCACTCACTAGCCTGGGGTACACACCAGTAGCTGTCCTGAACAAGATGTGATGCAGATGCAACAAAGAGTAAGCAGACCAAATGTTACTGTTAAATAGCTAAAATACATCCTGTGGTGAAAGAATTTGTCTCCAGTCAGTAAAAAGCTGGTGGCCTTCATTATAAAATATTCTGTGTTAAATGAGTGATTTTTTTCATAAAAGAAAATCTAAAAACCAAAATGGAAAGCTATTTACTTCACCAGCTGTCTGCTTCCAAGAAAAGTATTCAGCAATACTGTTTACTGTAGTTCCCCCACAATAAAAGATTATTGTATGCATTTTTAATACCTACAGTATTAAGTTCCTCTTACAGTTCTGTTGGCCTCTCCAATTTTCAATGCTTATTTTTTTTTATATATTATTGCTATTCTATAACCTGTAGGGTGCAGTTAATTTTATTCTCCAGATACCTTATCTTCAGTCATTCCCCTGCCTAACGACTCTAGCTAAACCTTTTTTCAGACCACTTCCTCTGAGATGTAGAAATATTGTTTATAAAAATAGCAGGGGGAGAATATAAGGTCTACCATTGTATAAATCATTTCAGCCATGACATGGGAAATATTTTCAAAAGGAAGAAATATCAATAACTGAATAGATTTTTGGAGAAAAAGTGTTTCTAATAGGAAGCTTTTAATACCTTAAGGCTGAAATTGAGGGGGCAAAGTTCCTGGAGTCCCATTTAGTAGCTAGTATAGAATAGGTTTTATTTCACATGCATGAAATCTACTGGTCATTCACCATACAATCACTTTGCCTACATGAGAAAATGAAGATGCAGATTCCAGCCTCATTGAACAAACCATCACAAAGCCCTCTCTGCATGTGTGTGTCTTCACAGAATCACGGAATTAATTAGTTTGGAAAAGACCTTTGAGATCATCAAGTCCAACCTATGACCTCACTCCACCTTATCAACTAAACCATGGCACTAAGTGCCACATTCAGCCTCTTTTTAAACACCTCCAGGGATGGTGACTTCACCACCTTCCTGGATAGCCCCTTCCAAAGCCCAACAACTCTTTCTGTGAATAATTTTTTCATAATGTCTAGACCCTGTAAGCCCAGACAGTGTTTGTAATTGCACATCTTTTGTAGATACAAACTGAGACATCAGACGGAAGCTGACATTTCCCTCCTACAAAAGTCTGTGCAAATGCTAAGGCCCATGGTACAGTAATTTCCAAGCAGGTGGTACAAGAATGCCAGCAGGAGCACATCCCAAAGGCATTTCTGCAGCATGGAATAGCTCACTCAGCCTGCTGGAGGTTTATAAATGAAAGAAGGAGATATTCTGTTTTGGACAGCTGTTGCAGTGGATTTTTATTTTTGGAGTTTGTTCCGTTCCATTTTAACCATTTATCAATATGGACTGTATCATTTACATAGCTGATGGCTTTGGAAACAAAAGCCTCAAACTAAATTCTTCTAGCCATCTTAGCACCATTTTTCTACTAAACAAAATGCTCAGAGAATGATGAATTACATTTCTTTTCTTCTACCTTACCCTTCTGCTAATTGCTCAGTTTCCTTTGAGAACAGCAAGTGACTACTATATCACTGACTTCTAGTTTTAAATTCACAGTTTCAAAGTGGTTCTGCTTACTCTTATTTTTTTCTCCAGCTGCAGTTTTTTCAGACCTGTAGGTCAGCTCTCTTTACTAAATGCACTGCAATTCCGTGAAACTTGTTATGTTGTACTAAACTAAACTTTTCTTGTCAGAAGCTTGTCTATTAATAACATTTTACTATGAACTCTATTTACAGCTAAGTGTTGCAGCCATTTCCTGTGCCATAACAAAAATTTACTGCCACTTTTTTTTTTTTCATTTGGGAAAGTTTTATCATCTCCACTACAAGAATTACAAATCTAGCCAGTTAAATCATGAGCCATATTTTTTCCAACTTAATACTGGTATCCTTTTTCCTGGAGGATACATAATAGCTTTAATTATGCCCATTGTTTACTAAGGAAACAGCAACATGACACCTAAAAAGCGCCTTTGCCTTATAGTTAAAGGACAAATTTCCCGCAATTGATGAAGGACTGTGCATGCAGGTGTGAAACTTCAGTGCTGCTATTACTCTGTTTTTACAGCTGTTGATCTTTCACACCTCTCAAGCAGACCATGCTGTGCAGGAATTGATATGTAGAAAATAACTGGGCAGAGTGATCTGGTATAACTAACCTCATAATTTTTCTGCAGCATTTCAAAGTAGTGTTTACATTTTCTTTCTACTTATTATAGATTACGTACAAAAGGATTTAAATTGGTCTTGTTATTTCAGTTGAAAATCAATCTTACTGCTTCCTTTATATACAGTTGTGGTTTCATTGTTGTTTTGTTGTTTGGGGTTTTTTTTCTTTCTTTTAATTTTGCCTATTATTATTCCAGTTGTATAATTTTTATTTCTACGAAGATGAAATTCAGGCAGTGATCTGAGAAAATTTTACTCATATCTTGATGAGGACACTTGAAAATTTTGGAACCTCTTTGAAAAAATTAATTCCAAATCTTTATACACCCCTGATGAATATTGTGATTGTATTAAGAGTGAGATATTAGCAGCTCAGTTGCCTGTTTGGTAGAGATTTTTCTCAATAATTGGTTCATTACTTCATTTAGTGGTGGTGTTAAGATAAAATATAGAGTCTTCAAGACAGCAAACCACATTTTCTGCAGAAATAATAATGTTTGGTAAGTCAAAAGGGACTAGAAAGAAAATCAAGTGGGAAACTGGACCTTTTGATATTAATATGATATTGCATAGAAGGAAGTAAAAGTCATGAGCAGGTTCCAAAACAGACAGAAGGTGGTACTGAAGGAGAGGGAGCATGACCTAAAAGTGTTGTAAGAGTTAACAGCCTCTCGAGTCTCTTGGGGAGAATGGGTCAGCACCTGACCCAGATCCTGTGAGGAGACTTCCACCACTTGGGGTAAGACCTGAGCTAAATCTTAGTCTGGGAATTATAACTGTTTCTCCAGAAGCTGAGACTCCTTTCCACTGGCTCTAGCCATACAAAAGTCATTATAGCAATGAGGGAGGGTGTTTTTTTCTGTAATGTATTACCAATAATGAGCTGCAGTTCACAAGAAGGCATAGTAGCATCTCTTGTGTAAATGGTTATCAGACAACTGGGTGCATCCCAAAATTAGACCCTAATGCTGCCAGAGCTAATCTCTCTCTCTGGCTTCAGGGTGTTATAAACATAATTCATAGACAGTAATTTTTGCAGAGGGAAATAGTACACAGATGTACTCTGATCATCACTCTGAACTATCCAGAATATTTAAGCATATAGATCTCATTAAAAATACATTTTTTTCAGTGAATCACAAGGAAAACGTTCCCTGAATGTACCTTTCTCTTATAAAATTGAATCAAATTAATTATGTAAGTAGTTCAATTATTATGTTATTTCTAGTCCATTTTATTTTGAATCGAGGATTAATTTTTCTTAGGATGTCCTTAAAGAAAGAAAAAAATATTGTCATAGAAAGGATGAAATTTACCTACCATTTTCAACAACAAAAGGTCTGGGTTTGTTGCTTTTAGTATTATTCATGCCATAATATTTCATGCGACTTTCTAAACTATGCAATCTTGGATATAGATGCATCTCTTCCCTAAGGGTGGTGAGCTGATAGCTGAGGTTGAAATAAAACTTAAGTCTTTTTCTATAATGCACACTATTCATGATTCATAAGAATGTGCTATTCGACACTTCTCCAGAAAAATGTAGGGTCCTGATGATGTGTTATGTTCATTATGGTAGCAAGTTCTGCTCCCTAGAGTTAATCAAACTGCCAGTGGAATTTTCTCACGTCTTTTTCATGTGTGCCCTATGCAAGTTTCTTTAGTGAAGGAAGGCATTTTATATCCGGCTGCAGTGGATCTTAGGAGCAATTCTATAAACGATGAAAAGCATGATAAGGTCAAAACTGTGGGATGCAGCAAGAAGGTGGCCTAGTTCTCCAGCTGTTTGCACAGGTGCTCTGCTAATGCAATCCTGCTGTTCCTGGGGAACTTATATCTGCCTTGGGATTAGGCTGATTTTCAGTTATGACACCAAAGGAGAAATTCCCAACTGATCTCTGCAACTGTGGCCCATATAGAACGATTGCATGAATGCAGTTCCAGAGCACATGTAGTAACATGGTAGACCTGACCGAAAAAGAAGTAGCAGTACTGCAAGTAATGCAAGTAATGCAAATATTGCAAGTACTGGTAGAGGAATATTATTTTATAGCTTTAGGGCCATAACACTGCTAGCTTACTTGCTTTTTTGGTGCTCTAGAACGTCACAAGTTCTTGGTGAGAAAGTTGGGGTTACATGTGTCACTACTGTTTGACTATGTACTTTCCTTATTCAGCTTTTTTGTTGATAGATCATCTAGTTCCAACCCCCCTGCCATGGACTAAACCAGGTTGTTCAGGGCCCCATCCAGGCTGGTCTTGAACACTTCAACCTATTTCAAACTCATTTGTGTATTCCTGTAAACCCAATGAGTACAAATTTCATTTTATGCAAACGCTACTTATTTTATTTCTCATCTCTTTCAAATTATTTTTAGTAAGAAGTTTTTCTCTGAGCATCCGAATTAAATCCTCAGGTTTATTTGGCTGGTAAGCCTAGCTTTGCTTAGATTGAGACTGAAAATCTTAATAGCAATAATTATTTGGAGAGAATTTGCCAATATCTGTAGTATTGCAAGCCACTCAGTCTTACAGCCTTCCCCAAGCATCTGTCAGGAGGTAATTTTTGTAAGGTGCCTTGAAGTTCAACCAATATTAGAAATTATTTTTCTATCAATCTCAAAAAGAAAAATTGACTTTTTTTCTAGAAGGGAACTAAAATACATTTTCCCTTTCTAGTTCACTTGTTTAATAACAAGAAAATCAGCTACATACAAAACCACACTGAAACAGAATTTGTTATTTCTGCTTCATCACTGAATTATGTCAAAAAGCAGAGTTCAGGGTCTAACATTTGTCAGCAACCTACCGCTCCAGAACAGCAGAGGGAGCACAAAACACTTTCTTTTCTTTTAATTTCTCAGTGATCATGGGATTTACTTAAAAATGACAATCACAAAGGCTGTTGGAACCCATAGGGCTTCATCAACTTAGGTATTTTTCTAGCTGTCTGATCAGAATTTTTAGTCATGATATCTCTCATCTCTCAGAAAATCACACACAATTTCCAGGTACTGTTTGTTTTCGTCAGGAAATCTATCTAATCTCTTTGTATTTGGTTTGATTTTTATTTTTCATCTGATCTTTAGATACCCCATCTTTTCATCACTACCCAAAGGTCCAAATAAGTGGTAAAATAGTTAGAACTATGTGCAAACTATCTTGACTGATGTAATTCTGGAGCAAGTTAGCATCATGATCTTGTCAATTCAGTTTTTATATCTTTTCTGTACTGTACAGCTTTGTGTGTGTTCTGCAGCTCTTGAAAGATCTTCTTCCAGCTTCAGTGCCTGAGGCCACAAGTGTGCAGCACAGTTCTGTTTCTCAAAGAATGTCAAACATAATGAAAAAATGAACTTGCAAAAGAGCTGATTTTTTGCCTGCCTTCCTGCTTGATTCTTCTGCTTGCTCTTTTTGCTTTCCCCAGTTCTCCTAGGTTTTATTTTCTGCTTTAGGGACTGTATCCAAAGCTTCCTCAGAATGAATTGCTTTTAAAAAGCTTCCTCATAATGAGGCTTGACACACAAATGAATGGAGCATTGCTGAACTCTCACAGTGTGGCACAGGCTGACTCAACCTTTCGATGCTTGCTCTCAGAATTAGCATTCTTGTCTAACAATGGTTTTCGCCCCTTCTCTTTCTGCTGCTGAAGATTGTGACCTGATATATTCAAGAAATCACACTCACAAAAAATGGATGGAAAGTACGAGGATTAAACTGAAGGTTAACCTCACAGAATAGGAGAACTTTAGAGTCAGGCTGTCTTCCTTATCCATTGGACCTAAGAATCATAGTAGAAGTAGAAGAGTGAGTGATCTTGCATTCAGTGGCAAAGGTGAAGGCAGCTTTCCTCACAAGGGGCAAAGCCTGTATTCTGTAAGAATAACTTCAATGAAACTGCTTCATGACTGAGGCAAATGGGGTTGGGCCACAGATGCAACTCTTCTACTTAACCAAGGGGGACAGAAGCTCTCAACATCTGTTGAACTCCTTGTGCTCCTTTAGACCTCTGAGCAGCTAAATCGTGAAGGAAAAAAAGATGTGAACTGGTGGAAGATGGAAGTTTACAGGCTAGGCATTCGATCCTTTCTGCCAATTTGTTGAAGACATTAGAAGTAATTACAATAAAAGAGGTCAGCCTTGCTGCCTGGAGTTCTGAGAACTAAACAGCTCTCACTAAAGCTCACACCCAAATTATTGGTGCTGAGCAGCCCTAGGCGTGGTGTCTCTTTGTGTCTGTCCCAGAGTGCAGCTGATCTTACAAGTTCTGGAAAGTTTTTGAGGGCAGTCTTCTTCCCAAAGGGGACACAGTGAAGAAGAAGAAAGTGTCAATCCTGAATTTTCATTTTGCATGTAATCTTAACCTTTAAAGAAAGGAAACAGACAAATGAGACAAAGAGAAGAGAGGAATGGAAGAGGAAAAGAAATAGTCACCAAGACTCCAACTCAACATTACTACTGAAATGTCTAGTGGAATGGAAACTCAGCTTCTTTTTTTAATTATTAACCACAGTAACTTTTTATTTAAACCTTTAGAAATTATGTGTAACTCCCTATGCTGATCTAACAAACCTGCATTTAGGCTTTCAGCCAGCTATCCTGAGTCCTGGAAAGGCCTAGGAGTCCCAGTTGAACTGAGTCTCTGATGACTTGTGTGGTATGGAGGGCATACTCTATGATCAGAGTGTAAAATGTGATGGCTACTCAAATTCTTTTCATGTCTTCAGTTCTTCTGCTTTGTATTTCTCAAAAGTAAACAGCCTAGAAGCATTGTGTATGGCAGACAACATCACATTTCTTCCATGAAGTCTTAATCCTAGTTTGCACTGGTGACCTTGTACAATCTTTGAAAACCTCCCTTGACTCACTGATTAAGCTGGTGGACTGACAGTTTTCTGCTTTCTATGCAAAAAATGCATAACACCTTGCTTGATTACAGATAAAATTGCACAGAATTATTAGCATTTTAGAGTAGAAATAATGAAAGTGAAATTTATGAGCGTCTGGCTCCCAGACTATTGTATTTTATTAAAGCAAGAGAATATTTTGGGGAAGAAAAATAGGATGCAGGAGCAGGGTAGCTGATGATCTCATATTCAATTCCACTTTAGGCAGAAACAAAGCATTCAGAATTTAGCCCAGAATGATTATAAGTCCTGGGGTTATAAACTATACTGAAAACCAAATGCTATAAAGGAAATTATTAGACAATCTTAATTAAAAACATTACTACCAGCTCTCCACATAATAAATGCACTTGATCCAAGTAAAAGAAAATGAAGTTAATGGTGAATAAACATTTTAAATAAAAGGAAGATTTTACAACCTAGTGCTAGGATAGGGTCTTCTTCCCTCCCCTCCCCGTGATCCTTGCAGCCCCATTTCAGCCAGTGGTGGTGGATAATCATGAGACCACTGAATTTGGGAAGGATGTACAGACACATCTTGTCACACGGAAACAAAATTAAAGCAGAAATACCCATTATCCCTAAGTCAGATAAGAGAGGAGAAGGACAAGTGGCAGAAAGGCTGGACTCCCTGTCAGCTGGAGGAGGCAGATGAGAGGCCAAGCAGGGAGGAGAGCTGACCTGACATCCCTGTTTGGGAGGGAGCCAAGCCTGGCTGCAGAAGTGAGCAGGACCCTGACAGGGAGCACTGGACAGGTACAGCCTTAGACAGGTCCAGGTTAGCTAAAGCAGAGGTCAGGCTGAACAAATTTGATTAACTTCTCCCAAGAAGGGACAATGACAGCTGACAGGAGTGCCAAAGCAGACATAATCTCCTTGGATTTCAAGAAGCCTTTTGCCATGTCATGGCTTCAAAGGCTGGTTTATCAAACTAGTGTTGCTGGTAAAATTTTTCTAGTTAAATCAGCATCAGAGTGAAAGAGGCAGGTTGAAACCTCATTTAGATTTCATGCTAATCACCTTGGCAGTGACCCTTTAAAATCAAAAAATAGTTTTGAAGTAGACTTTACATGGCTCACAGCTGTAAGTACTGGCTATACTTACCAAAACAAAAGAGGTTAACTTCAGTCAGAAGGATGAGCTTGATAGCTTTTATTAATTCTTAATAAAAGAAAAATAAAACAGATGAAAGAAGCCATCTTAAGAACTTAAAAGTAAGCCAAGAATTTCATACTTATGGTCTGGGTCTTGTAAGCACAAGCATCAGAATAAATTTATTTCTGTGGGTGAGAATCAATGGTCTTTGTCATTGTAATTACAAATGTAGTTAATAGTATAACTACTTTCACTGGAGGATGTTTTGTCTGCTTGTTTCAGTAAGAGTTATACCACTGCTGGCAGATGGGGAAAGTCTCAGGCTGCACATGAGTTTTAAAAGGATTACTTGGTTTTTTTGTCGTGGTGTTGGCTGCCCAGTCTCGTCCTGCATCAGGATATCGTCTTGTGGCTGTTTTCATAGAATCATCAAATCACCAAAACATCACTGGGAAGGAACCATTGAAGGTCTTTTTGTTGAAACCCCAGCACAAAGCATGACTTTAGCCACTGTGGGATCAGGTCAGCTCTATCTTGGTCTAGCTTGGATGTGAAAAATAAATTTTCAGACTTGACAGCCTTTCTGTGCAATATGCTCTAGTGTTGCACTACCTGCCCAGCTTTGCTTTGGGGATGTTTTAGTGTTTACCTATAGTGCTTGATGAGCAAGGATCCCTGAAAACTAATTCAAAGGGGGAAAACCTTTCTAAAATAAACAGACCCATCTTCTTCTGTTGCTTCCTACCTCAGAAGTGTGTTTAGGCTGAATTGTCAGCACTGAGTAGCGTTTGTTGCCTTTTGTTGATTTCATTCAGCCTATTAATGTTGGTTATGTTGGGGGATTTTTGATACTTAATTATTACAGTGCATTGTCTTGGGGCTACATGAGGCTGAAAAACAAGACTTTAATGACAAAATACAGAAAAAAAAAGACAGGCTACTCTTATCAGTGTCAGCAAATAAATAGCGTTAATCTGTCTTCATTACTGCCATGCACGGTATAGCACAAGAATCCACCAGATGGGAAGAGCTATAATATCTTTTAACCATTCTGTGAGTGCTAAGAATTAAGCTGAATCTTAAATTGAAAATTTTCCTTTGATCATCAAAGAATTGTGACAGTCATTTTGTCTTCAGAAGCTTTTTGACATCTTTCCTCTAGGATACCGAGAGAGCACAGAACTGTGTGACCTGACCTGTCATCACCAGTTCTCGGTGGGAGGTGCCTCACTGCCATTTGTGCCTTTGGAGATTATGCCTTGTCTGTACTCTGTAGTGGGATGTTCATATCTCCTCCCTGCTGCATTGTTTTAAAATATGAAGTTTTAATTAGCACATAGTCATGTTTTAGAGTGCTTCAGAATATGTCATATCCTTAAAGGCTTTCAGCAAATGGATGTTTGGTTCCCCCCTCCCCACCTCAAAAATGAGTTATCCAAACAATCTGTGCTAAGTGTTTTTGAGAATAAGGTTTGAACACACACAACCAGATTATGTGGCAGTGTAAATCAGAACTGTGCAATTCACTTCAGTGATTTACATTATCTGAAGATCTGGACTATTAATTATTGGAAGCCTACCTTTTTGAAAGCAGTTTTTTAGTCACTGTGACATCTAACCATCTGGCTACAATTTCCCTTGGTATGCACTTTCAGTCATGAAGCTTTTTTAAATATGCAGATTACCCAGACAGTGTGCAGGATTTGGTGATAGATGCAACTTTGTTTGCACAACTTACTTCTTTGCAAAGTTGTCTTGGTTAAATTTAATACACCAGTCAGTAATGGATTTGATTTGCTGGTCTCTTTACAGTGGCTTTGTGCTACTGTTGAAGATTTTAACCAATGGAATGAAAAAAAGATGTCCTGGCTGGTATAAACCTCTACAACAGTAACCGGTCCCCCTGTGGTGAAAACAAGAGAGATTGTTTTGGGAGTTCCTATGAACTTGGCCACTCTTGGCTGTCTATTGCTCTGGCACATCTCTATAAAACATAGGTGTTATGTATTTTGGGAAGAATAATGGCTGTTGAAGCAAAGTGAATATTTGAAACTCTTTTGTTGGAGAGTGCATGAGTTGGGGTTTCCTCTCTCAGACTGAGGGTGCTCACAAATCACAGCTCTCATGCTGCTGGGTCTCTGATTCCCAGACCAGGGTCTTAGGCTTCTTTGGCTGCCATTGACAAGGAGGCTCTATCTGACAAGGGGGTTGAATTAGCATCGTCACCCTGCAGAGCTGATAGTCCAGAGTATTATCACCAAGTCAAATGGGCAGAAGCTGTGGACTGGTCTGTGAACCCACAGAGACAGGCCAGCTCTAACAGGCTGCTCACCAGGATGAGCAGATCTCTTTATTGCCAGCCTGAGATTCATAGCATATTCTTTCATAGATTTCCCACACATGGACTGTAATTTTCTTTACCATCAGAAAGCAATCACATTTATAAAGTAAGATCAAGTGTTTGAACAGAGTTCTGTTCTCCCAAGGGTATGATTTTACCCAGCACAATATTTCCTCAGGCAGCAAAGCTATTGACTGCAATACTTTATGTTGCTGCAGAAAGGAAGCCTCTGTAAAATAACCTGTAATTATCACCCTGTTTTGTCACTGTTGTATCTTCAGGTGTGGATTTAGAAGGGACTATAGGATACAGAAGAACCTCAAAGAGCTTTGGACTTGTCCACTACTTTTTCCTTTAGTCCTGCTGAGATTTCTCCATTCAGCAGGTGTGGAGAGAAACTGTGGTCCTGGACAGGCATACGTGCTCCTCCACCTTTACAATCCCAAGACATTGTCTCCCCAGACCTGAAACAGGACTCTCATCAGCTGATGTCCCCTGTTGGAGTAAATACCCTAATATTTTTAATGTTTCTCTGCTACCCCAGCTGTGAGGATGTCACCACTCATGTTGATAAAGCCTGAAGCAAGTCATTTAACTTGATTAGGAATTCAGGGATGATTTGCATACACTGTTATTTGAAAAAAGAATTAAAAAAAAAGAAGTTACCTGCAAAACCTGAGTTTTGTAATGTCTGTGATGTCTCAGACTTAGCTATTTCATCAAAGATATTGGTTACTGGTTAAATGGTTAATTTTAAGTTCCTTAAGACCTTTTCGGTAAAACGTATTTCTATTGTCACTGTAATTTTTCTCTTACTTAAGTTTAAAAGAGTTACGGAGTTCCAGTAGCTTAAATATGTGTTACTAATTCAGGAAGAGAGAGGTATCTTTGTATGAAGAAAAATACCTTAGATTCTGTTAAGACCCTCTTCACCCCAAAACCTATGACAACATTTTGTCTAGTCTTGATGTGTGTGGCTGAATTTCCCAACTCAGCATGTGCATCCTACAATGTGCGCCCATCGTCAGCCAATTGAAAGTCTGATTTTTGAGGACCATTGAACACTGAACATTTTCAGGGAGCTGCAATTACAGAAACAATTGTGTTAAATAACTTTGGATTGATGGTGTGTGAACATCAGCCCTCCCAACTTCCCCTTTCTTATTTTGGCTGGAAACTACCAGTGCACAGGGTTATGTTAGGAATACGTTGGGGAGTGTTGATATGCTTCAGAAATTCTGGCATTTCTTCATCTATATGTGATTTATGCTTGTGTTTTATGACTCTATAGGCTGAATAGCCTCATATTTGCAGTTGTATTTGATGTTGAGAAGAAAAAGGGCAGGGTATGTTTTACTGAAGGTGAAGCATCTTAAACTCCCCTCACATAATTCCAATTCCACTTTCAGTCATAGCAGCGTAAGTCAGGAGGTGCAGCATGTTTCACATTCCTGTGGTGCTGGAAATATGTCAAGTATATGAGGCAGTTTACCTAAGACAAATAACAGACAGTATTGGAAAATCTACCTTTGTTTATTAATCTTGTGAATTGTTCACTTTGCATTTCTATTTGATACTGTGGAAGGGACAACATTTATATTACAGTGAGACCGAAGGGTTCAACCTCCCCTTCAGAGTACTAGAAAGCATGTGAGCAACATTGAATTTTTGGTCTGAGACTGGTCAATTGATATCTGATGCCAATGCAAGGGTTGTGCACTCGTGTTGTGCTGACCACCAGCATCACTGGAGTGCTTGAGGACACTGCACCCCATTATTTGGAGTATCACTATGGACTACAGGATGTGCAGATTAAGAGCAGCCACTGAGAAAGACCTGGGGGTGCTGGTGAATGAGAGGCTGGATGTGACACAGTGGTGTGTGCTGGGAGCCCAGAAACCAGCCGTGTCCTGGGCTGCATCCAAAGCAGTGTGGGCAGGAGGTGAGAGAGGGCATTCCTATGAGAAAAGGCTGAGAGAACTGGGATTGTTCAACCTGGAGAAGAGAAGGCTTCGGTGTGACCTGATCAAGGCTGATCAAGCACCCTTCAGGCTGATCCAGCACCTGAAGGGAGCCTACAAGAAAGATGGAAGGAGACTGTTTACAAGAGCATATATTGACAGGGCAAGGGGGATGGTTTCAAACTGAAAGAAAATAGGTTTAGATATGAGGGAAAAATTCTTTACTGTGAGAGTGGTGAGGCACTGGAACAGGTAGCCCAGAGAAACTGTGGATGCCCCATCACTGGAAGTGCTGGATGTGGCTTTGAGCAACCTGGTCTTGTGGAAGGTGTCCCTGTCCATGGCAGGAACTAGAACTAGGTGATGTTTAAGGTCTCTTCCAACCCAAGCCGTTCTGTGTTTCTATCATGCTTTATACAAGTCTTGTTCTTGTCTCTGAAAACTCTCTGGATCAAATGCCACACACTGATCCTAATGCAAGTTTTTCACATATGATCACTCTTTTCAAAAACATGTGAAATGATTCAATGGTCTCACTTAAATTCACAGATGAACTTGTACAGGGTACAGCATTTCTATCCTTGCTGGTTGCACCTGAGTGAGCTTAAAAAGCTGCTGGATGCTCAGTTGTCTTGCCATGCTTACAGGCAACCCATCTCAGTTGTCTACCCAAATGAAAATACAATGCAAACATTGCCTAACCTCTTCAGGCAGCCAGATGATCTCTGGTTTAGAACTGCAAACTTGCTCCCTTCAGTGAGCACAGAAGAGACTTGAAATATTTGCTGTGGACTACGAATATTAAATGTAATCATTAAAAACAGCTATACAAACCTAAAGTGATCCAGTAGCTTTAATAGGCACTTCTCCAATCCTACTCTAGCACAGGTGGAAACTGTGCAAACCAAACCTCCACAAAACAATACATAAATGTTGATGTATTATGACAAGGTAGTTAACAAAGTGGAAGGATGAACACCTGTCTCCTGCATATGGATTGGCAGGTACAGTAAAGACTTGGACTACATGAAGGCTTATGGAGAAGCTTGCAGGATATGACTGTGTAAAACCTCTCCCCAGTCCTATTTCTAAAGCTGGATTTTTTCCCACTGTTATTCTGCAAGGATGAACTGATTGAGGAGGACAAGGTAGGTTCTTGTACAGCTCTCTAGCAGTACAGACTATTTATATTCTGATCATAGAATGGAAATGACTATGATTTAAAGTTAAGATGTCTAGAAGGTCCATATGGAAAACAGTGAAAGAATGTAAGAGATGGTTATCATTCTAACAAGAAATATTTAGTAAATAAATAAACATATTACATTTGGATGTGTTCTATAGTCAATTATTAGCAGACCTGAAACCAACATGTGATAAAGAGGTATTCTATGTTATTGGGTTTGTTTTATTTTTTCCTACCTCTTATAGTGCAGAAATACACAGAAATCTCCAAATATTTCAATAGAAAACAAAAAACAACATCTTTCTCCTTTTTTGACAATGTTAATATTAATTCTGCCTTTCATATGTGCATACTGTAAAAGTGAGCTCCTGGTGAGTCAAAGATTGCATTTAAAATTAAGCAGCTTTTGAGAGAAGAGATAATAAACTTAATAAAATAGTAATTTACCTTGTTGGGCTGAATTTTTGTTCTCATGCTTGAATGTTATTGCATCTTTGAAAAAGTCATGAGAGAGATTTGAAATTAAAGAACTTCTGAGCTGAGAACAAATCCCTTAAGTAGTGTCCACAAATACTGAATAAATAATATATTTGAACCCTTTGTCACACTTCTGCTGACCCTTTTCTCTTAAGTTCTCATGTGCAACTTGGGATTTTCTTAGCAACATGAACACCAGAAAAATCTCTCTGGCAATATCAGCATTTCTGCTTTAGTTCATCTTCAGTTGACTCTTGAACAACAGCAGGGTGAGCTTGGGGAAAACCTTTCTACTTCTGTTCACTACAAATAAGGTTTCAAAAGTTTGTTATTCTTAAAGGGATGGGATCAAGTAGTTGAGTGACATTGGCAAAAAAAAAATTGAAATTTTTTCTAAATGTTAAGTAACTCGGGCTATGAAAAGCAAAAGTCACTTAAACCCTTCCTTTCCTCCCCCCTATATATAGAATTAGAGCCTTGTATGGGCAAATCAAGGTGCATGATTGTGCATAGGATTTCCATTGCTATTCTATAGATCAAGCCACATGAATATTCCTTTCCAGAGTACAATTATCTCTGATTCTGAGTGATAATAGATGTCTTCAAAGAACAATGGGGCCTTGAGCAGTACAAACCTATTTGTTTTCAAGTAGGTCATAGATGGGCTTATTTTTTTATTTTATTTTTTTCCCGTGGTAGAAGAGCACAGCAATATGGACCATCTAGGTGCTAGTTGCTACGGTAACCATAAAATCACATCCTCCAAAACCTTTCTATTTAATTATATACATCACTGACTAGCTAGTGAACTAAAGTTGTTGTTTTTTTTCCTTCAATACTACAGATTGAAAAGGGGAAAAAGACATGTTCTTTGCAGTTTAACATTTTCTTTGTCACTGGTATTTTTAGGAAGAGAATTTTTTTTCCTTTTTTACAGGTATTTTTAGATGATGTTCCATTCAGTTTTATTGATATCATAAATTATTGTATTGGTCTGTAGTGCTACATAGTTAAGGGTTAGAGGTTTGTCATTGGTTCTGTGTATTTATAGCCTAATTCTCCAGACCTCTCTTCCTTTATATATGCGATTTGTTCCCAACCTGAATTTTGCTGGGGTTGTATTTCACCTTTGGAAATATCTCCACTGTGTCGAAGTCCATCTACTTGAAGACTACATGGAAAACACCACCTGTATGTAGAAAACTTTATATATTGCCATTGAAAACAAAGCCAAAGATTAAAATCAAAACTAAGATTGTACAATGACTCTGGCCCACTTTCTGGCTGCTTTCATGCACCAGAGTGAACGAGCATTAATAGCCAGACCAGTCTGTACCCAGGTAATTCAGATATGTCTTCTGTTCCCAAGGTACCTTCTTTATAGAATAATTATAACAATAATTATAGATAATTTTGATATCTAGGAAAAAAGTAAACACATTTTAATTTATTTTATTTCCCTAATTTCATAGATTTTATGACTTTCTTCCCTTAGTAGAAGAGATATATATGTCACTATCTTGGATAAAAAAAATCATAATTTTCTTGCCTTTTTTACAATATTTGTAATATGTAAACTTATTTATTTCTTCTCCCTTCTTAAATAATTTCCTTTAAAATATGTTGATTTAAAAAAGTAATGAAGAGTGAGTTCCATATAGATATTATAAATTCATGTTCAGTTCATATAATTAATTGTTCATTACTTTGATACAACATTGTCACAACTTAACAAAATTAATCTTTTCACGTAAATATGAATATTTTCATATTAAAAAAAATCCAGGTCACCCACAAATTTGTTGTATGAAGTCAAATTGCACATACTTTTAGAGTTTTCCAGGCAAGAGGTCACATGCCAATAATTATGTTTATTAGCTACAGTAGTATCACAAAACTGTACATTCCAAATCATTATTACTGTTTGAGAAGTAAGAAATAGAACTGGGTATGTTGGGATGATTCGAAAAGGCAATCTCTCTGATTTCAATATCCAGAATCCTGAAACAGCAGACTCTTTTAGCCAGGGAATGAACAAATACAGTGTTTGAGCTTTACAGAGTGACTTACACCTAACCTGAATGATATTCTTAAGCTTAATTCATATCCTTTGTATTGTACAAAATCATTCGGTATAAACATAATGAAAAAAAATCAGATCAGGAAGTTTAAAGCTACAGTGCTAGTAATGTAACAAGAGAACTTCATGAAAATTAGTACTAATGAGTTTATTTTTGCTAGAAATTAGCTGGTGGCTGGGATTAAATATTTTGCTTTCTAATGATAAAGTAAATTTTATTGAAAAATAAATGCCTTGAAATATATGTGTGTACAATTTAGTAAGCATTTTATGAGCTTATGAATTTGTGACAGATGGATCGTTCTAAACAGTCCTCAGTCCAGCATCACACTTTGAGCTGCAGATGTCAATGATAGTAATTGCAATCTATTCTGTAGTTGGGACAATCCTCAATAGGGTTTTTCAGTATTATCCTTCTTCCAAACCAGGGGATTCTTGGGTAATTTGGGAAGATGCTTTCTCTGCATGTCTGGACTTTATATTATTTTTATCTCCTAAAATGGCTGTACAACTTGGTGCACATGTATCTTCTCACCTTTTTGAAACACCTGAGAAATGCACTGGGGTATTGTGCATCCTGCAAGTAACTGCCAGTTCGTTGCATCCAGAGTACAGGATAAATTGCATTTATTCCCACCCATTTGCTACTCTCAACGTCTCGTAACATGGAAAATAAGTACATATCACAACATTTTTTTTTGTTATTTTATTGTTATTCTAATTTAAATCTTAACAGATTCAACAAAGAATAGCCCTTAGTCCATTTATAATTGTACTAAGACTTATGATTCAAATTATATACAGTTAAGGTTGGTATACACTAACAATTTAGTATCTCTGTGTTTCTCTGGTATTACTTTCATGCTTCCACTGTGTTTCTGGGTCCTAGTGTCGAGGCATTGGTTCAGGGCAGGAGATAAGGATTACAACCAGTCATCAGCATAACAGTCCTTTTTTGAGAGAACTGTGATGTAGATGTACGTTTCCTTTCTCCTTGCTTTTGGGTCTGTCTGGAATAATTTCATGTTTTATAATATGATCTGCTACTTCTTCACTGGTTCACATTTCCACATTACTGTGAGAAGTACATTTAGCTTATATTAGAGACATGGTCATTACCCTCTTTGTTATCCTTAAAGCTATCTTTACCCTGTTCACACGGTTACATTCCTTTAATGACCATAAAGTGATCATTGGTGACATGTTTATAGCTCTGTGGCCCCTGGTGTCATCCTGTGCCCATAGTTTCAACACCTCTGCTATTCCATACTCCTCTACTCTTTGTTTTATTCTGGAGTGATAAATAGCTCATTCTGCACGGAGTACATGCTTGCTATTACCCCATACAGTTGTTCACAAGCTAAAACAAGGTAGTTAATAGTCACTGGATTATTAGATAGTTGTTGTTACCGCTAAACAAGACTAAATATGACTCCAGTTAGGCCAAAAGTGGTCCAGACAGAGTCTGATAGATGTTGAGTTCTGTTTTAGTAGCTTACCACAACATCTGTTACACACAACAAGGCGAGAGGCAGTCATAATTCCAAAGCCCTTGCTTTAAGGATCCGTGCAAGTTTGCATGAAGTACCTACTTTTTGATTAGCAGTGAAACATTTATAATACAGAACACAGAACCAAGCATCCTGTTTACTTACAGTTTTGCAATGGTGGAATAGAGTTATAAAGAAATAGAATAACAAAAGACATGGCTATGACCATGCTCAACAACAATCATCTTAAATACTCCCGTTTCTTATTCTCCTTTGTTAGTTTCTGTTAGCTGTCCCCAGGCTGGCACACTAGAGAGAGCTCTTACATCCAAATGCTTTCTACTTGAACTGCTAATGTTGGTTAGAGAAGCCAATTGGAGCAGTGTTTCTTCTTTGGCCCACAATCAAAGGACATGTTTCTTTTTTCTCTCTTGTTTACCTACTCATCACTTTCCTGTGTGAGAGCACTGAGACATTATACGGTGCCAAGAGGATTATGTAATCACTTTCCCCCATCCTCCCTAAGTTTACTTGATTAACATTTTTATTGCATATCTTAATTAGTAGATTCCTAGCTTTAGGCTTCAGGCTGCTTTCCTCTCCTTACAGCCACCGTTGAATGCACTGATTTCATTTTAAAAATTCTGCAACATGAGAAATTTTAGTGGTTTGAAATATTTGGTTTGTTACAACTTTGTATATAGAGTACACATTAAAAGTTATTTGAGAATTTGCTTCTCAGAAGGAGCAGCCTCTGCTTCTACGTTCCATTAGATTTCAGGAAACTCATTTTTATGGTAAAACAATAAAAATAAGAGCTGGTTATCTTTGATGTGAGTGATTTAGAAACAGCTTTTGTCATTGGAAAAATATGGAGACATATTCTTGCCAATACAAAGGGAAACAGAGGACAGTATTGATCCTTTTCTGGCTCAAGAGTTGCAAATGTAGATATTTCTTTGTGTGGGTCACTTGAAAAATTGATCTGAAAAGCAGTGTCAAACTAATTCCAAATCCGAAAGCAAAGCCGAGGTGAGTGTGGTCTCTTCCTTTTCACCAGCAGTTCATGGATTATAGAGTTTATCTGTAAAATTATTTTGCAGTTATTTGAGCACATTTTTCTATGTTGGGTGTTGTTTACTGATTGCCATGGTACAACGTATTCTGATTCAGAGCTGTTGTGATTTGCCTTGCTGAATTCTTTGTACATTTTAAAAAGCACTTAATTATCTTTGATGGGGCAGAGACTTGAATCCTACCCTGACAACAGTGCTGTCACTATGTTGGTCATTCTTTGTCATTCTTGCATTGTCTCTTTGTCTCTCAAATATTTCATGATTTGGAGGACAGGGAAACAGCTTCAAAATAATGCTTCAGGGTATTTGACATGTCTGGATTAGGTTCATCTCCAGCACCTGATGACTCCTGGACACTCTGGCCTCAGTGAGATTCCTCATGATGGGGAGAAGAATGCCCTTTATGCCCAATATGTGGTTGCAAATTCCATCAGGTAACAGGTTGATTACAAGTCATCCACTGGAATGCAGTTCTTGTGGATCAAGCTCAATGCTTCCAGCAGCTTTCTAAATAATGAAGATGTATTTCCTGAATTTTTTCAGTATACAGCAAATACACAGAATTCTTTACACTTTTACTGTTTAATTAACTGAAAAGGTCTTTTTCATGTGTTTTCTCTTGCTAGATATAACTGAGGAAGCATCGTTTTCTTCCTATGGATCTATGCAGCAAAATTAAGTGTTGGGATATGTAGGTGTGCATGAGAAAAATCCCTCGTGTCTCTTGTTTCTTTCTACATTACAAATCAGGCAGCAACAAACATAGTTTATCCCCAAATCACCTTAAGAGTATCTTCTCATATTGTTATGCCTTTAAAGGAAATCTGAGCTTGGCATGTATCTGGGGCTCTGCATATCTTTCATCCTAGGAACAATCTCTCCTTTGCAAAACTTTCTGGTTTGTTTTACATGCAAATGATCCCATAGGATGGAATGAGGCCAAACATTGCATTGGCCAAAATATGAGGTGATGAGAATGATTGAGGCTTTATTTATTATGTGACTTGGCATTATGATATCTGAATATTCTACACAAGCCTACACAAGTCATATAAGAAAAAGAGCCTGCGAGCTGGATATTGTGCCCAGAATTAATCATCCATATGTTACTTCCTTTCTCTTCTCCTCTTTTAATACTTGTTTTGGATCATGAAAAGTGAAAAATTCCATTGTATATATATTTGTTTGCATGTACTAAGAAAAACACGTTCAGTAGGTTCTGCAGAAGCATTATGTTGGTAAACAATATATTCGTAGAATTAATAATACCAAATATTAGTTCTTTATAAAAAAAACCCTGCAATAAATTATTCAATTAAATCTCTTTTCTCTGCATGTAGTTTGTGAGAACTCTGTGACTTGCAAAAATCTTTTGGCTATAAATGGTTGCTTAATAGAATAGATCCAGCTTTTCAGACTTCTTAAATATTCAGTATTCACTGTGTATCAACGTTTCTTATTTCCTTAATTTAGCAAGCGTCATTTGTGAACCTGCTTTGTAAATAATAATATTGTACACACTAAAACTGATATACTGTGTTATACTGTAAAAGTAATGATACAGTTACATTCCTATTAAAATGCCAGCTTTTTCTATTAATTCATGAACTGCATATTAAAATAAAAAAGGATCTCCTAGGTTTACCAAATTAGAAAGGAAGCAACTGGGAATCTAGCCCATAACAAACTTAACACAGGTTATACTGCAGCCTTTGCAGACAGCACAGCACTTGAGGCTGAAAGAAGTTTTCTAAAGCACTGCACAGTTTTAGTCCCAACAGATAATCTAAAAATAAAACTGTCAAAATATCTTTCTACCTCCCAGAAAGTGTTGCAGATATTTCAGTAGTAGGGCTCAGGGTAAAGGCATCCAGGCCTTGTCCCTAATCCAGTAATGACAATGAGATTTCACATATTGCTTTGATTATGTTTTATGCTTGAAAATATGTGGAAAAAAGAATACAGCTCATCAGCATTTCTACTGAAAAAGAAGGAAGACAAAGGAGGAAGTGAGATAGGGAGAGAGAACTAGAATTATTGATTTTGTACAAAAAATTCTGAAACTGTGTATGAAAAAGCATTACTGGAAGACTGAGTATAATTATGATTTTTAAAAGCAGAGAGCAATGAATATATTTTATTTTATTAAAAATAAATATAAAGCATAAAAGTCCATTTAAAATCATGTGAAATTGAACTAACTATGACATTTAGCATTTTATATTATTAAAAATGTATTGAAATATCTGCCACTCAACAGTACTGTGAACTCCAAGAAATCTGGATAATGGATTTTGGGCACAGATCAGAGAGAACATGGAGTCACTGGGAATTTTTTATCCTTCAACAATGTCTAATGCAATTATTTTGCAAAAGAACTCAGGTTGTTTTGAACCTTGACAGAAAAAAAAAAGGAAGTGAAGGAGAAAAAGTTGAATTTGATAGATTTTCCAGTCTAACAGTATAAATATTTAGTGTCCGAATTCGTGAAGTGTACTGGGATTGAGGTCTGATCAGCCCATTGTTATTTGGCGAGAACTGGATCCAAGAAAGATTGTATGTATCTTAAAGCTAGTTTCTTCAGAAAGGAAGGACACTTCCTCTTTTTTATTTTAAATTTGTTTTTGCATAAGTGAAAAATTCTTTGATTAAGATAAGGCAGAGAAAATAACTCTAGGTTTACCAGAGCAAGCAAAGAGACAAGAGGAGCCTTCTCTGTTGAACTTAATAGCATTCATCAGGATGCAACATCTCTTCTGTTTGTCCTTTAGCCCAGCAGGATTGTCCTCTGGGCAGTGTGTGATCACCTGTACCACCACAGGTCTATCTAAGAATACTCCAGTGAATACATTCAAGGAGGTCTGTAAAAGAAAATAAATAACTGGCAGAATTACTAGTGCTGATCATTACCGACATTTTGAGTCACACACTTAAAAGCAAATTCTCTTAATATTTGACAATAACAGTAGATTTTTAGATGCTAATCACAATATGAGCCTTAGCGAAATATATTAGAAAAATAGACATGGTAATAACCTCAGAAATTAGGATGTGTCTGTACCTACAAACGTAATTTTCCTTAGAGTAGACTATCAAACTTCTCTGAAGTCACTGATCTTACCAGTTACAAAAATTAGAGCAATAGGATAAATGTCTCTATCCCACTTTTTAAACTTACTAGTTAACTAAATTGTTTTCCAAACATTTTGCTCAGTTAACCCAGTATTTTTTCTGCTTTCAAACTTTAACTGAAAGAGAAACTCTCCACATAAATTATGTCATCTGGAAGCTGTCTTCTAAATTCAGCCTTTGCTGCTATGTTTTCCTGAAAAGGGTTGTCAGCTACACTGTAAATCATTTTTAAGCCAAATCACTAAGTTCACTGAATGCACATAACTCCAATTAACTGCAAACTGCTGGCTCAAAAGCAATTTGGTCTTTCATTAATTACTCAGGTAAACATAGAAAAAGCTCTTTTAGTTTGCCTGAATTCACTAAACAAACATCCTCCCCATCTCATCTTTGATGATCCAAGACAATCTTGTCTTTTGATGCCTATCACTTGGTTGTTCAATAAAATGTAATTAAAATCAAAAGCAACATCCTCCTATCACCAACCCTGAGTTGCAGTTAATTGACAGACTACCAAACTTACTCTCTCAATGCAAAGCTTATTGCACTTTAAGTCACTAGACTTTTTGTTGAATCTCTTTCCCTGTGGATTGACTCTCCCGAGTCTTATAATGTGATTTCTGGAGGTGAAATTCAGTTACAGCTACTTGGATGTTTTCTCCATTTGCTTTTGTATTGAACATATGCAAAATCAAAAAGATTATGCACGCTTTTATTCAAAGGCATAAATTGACTCTTCTAGAAATCCAGAACTATTTATGACGCTTAGCAAGCCATTTGATCAATGCATTCTGTCCATTAAGATGCAAAAGAAAAAAGCTAAGCTGTGACTTTTTATCTTAATTTAAGGTTAATTCAAATTTCCAATAGAACAAGAAGAGGGTTGAAGGCCATTACAAAGTGTCTGAATATAAAAATCCAGGTAAGTCCGATCTATTAACCAATGGAAGGTAACTCAATGATCCAGTATGATCATGCCAAGAAGCCAATGTGAAGCTACCAAGGGCTTCAAAACTAAATTGAGCAATGATATGGGCATGCAAGAAGTAATTATAAAAATTAATGGACTGTTATTCATCTAGAGTTTTTTTAATGTTAATGAACAAATTAGTCTTGCATGTGAGTGTACCACATCTGTTTGTGCCTACATACAGAGAAACACATCCACATGTCACACAAGCTGGCTTGACTGCACTTTGCAGGACATATTTGTATACATTTTATCACCGTTTCTGTAAACAGCAGTTTCTTTCAGTATGTTCCATGCTCTCTGCCTGGGTCTTAATGGAAGTGTTAATTAGAAGCGCAGTAGGGAAACAATTTATGCTTCTAAACATGTCTCGTGTATGGAGTTTGAGTAATGAGAAAAAACAGGCCGGAACATTTGTATGAACAGATACTAATTACGGTTTCTGAGTCTAACATGCTCACTGTTGTTGCCAAGAGCACAGCACAGAATTATAAAAAAAGACAAATTGTAAGAGATCTTAAATAATCCAAAAAAAAGGGGCCAAAGTCCCTAATTTCCATGAAGTAATTTTATAAGTTTTGCTAAAGGTAGAATGATAGCTTACTTTCATAAAAATCCATTCTTTAGTGTCTTTGATTTGCTCCATTTCGGTATCTACTGAAGCCTCTGTAGACTTAAAATGATGAAATTCTTAGATACCAGTGACAGGATTTTACCTGACCATAACTATTGTGCCTCAAATGTAGTTTGCATGTACCCAAATGCATCCTTCTACTGCCAAAAATCAGGTTTAGAAGTGCTCAGCAAAAATATTTGCCCTGTCCTGTATTCTTGGAATTAATTGAGAATCTATCAGGTTAATAGGATAAACTTTCGTATGATTAACTAGAAAACTTACACTGACATGTTTATTGTGATGGACAATTAACTTTATAAACAAAGTGTACTTAAATATGATAGTAAACTTGGTGACTAACAATTTGAGAATCCCAGAAGTGGAAGAAAAAAGGAACAACAAGGAAAATATAGAGGGGAAATATTGGTAATATAAATCAAAAAAAAAAAAAAAGGACAGTAGAAAATGAAAGGCACTAGCATTGCATGTGGTTTCTTATTGATTGCAAGATTGTAGAATATATACCAGTGCTAATGAAGAGTATAATTTGATCATTTACCACCTGGTTTTGTTTCTTTTTTTTACTGGAGTTCATATATCACACACAGTTGAAGTGGAACAGTAAGTACATAATTTTCTGCTGCTTAAGTATACTATTCTCTATAAATTGAAAACTTTCAGCTTGCTTTAACTTTCCATACAGACAGACAAAGTGATCAGCTGTTCAGTCATCCAGGAGTGTGGTGAGTTGCTTTGGAATGATATTTAGTTGTCTTGCATCTGTAAACTGCTTTTATGGAGTGAGGTGATACAGGCCTTGCGCTCTTTCCTCAGAAGTCAAATACAGTCAAATACACGACTTTTAACCACTAGAAATAATACAGATTGCCTTTTATACTTGTTGTGGTACTTACTGTATTTTTGTAGGGTGTAGTTGGCACCATCAGAAGCTGTTGCTAAAAGTGAAATGAAATATAAGGGATAGATGCAGTGTTTTTAGATATACCAATGTTCATATACATATGCATGTTAAATTAAGAATGAACACAAAAATATTTTTAATAACTCTACACGCAACTCTTTTCTGCTTAGGTATAGGGGTTATATTTTTCTAATTTGCTCACTATCCTGTTAACATGGAAGTCAACAGTGAAATCACCAGCCACAACTGGAACAACTGAAAAATCTTGTAAGGCCCCACTAAGGACTTTGATATCTTGCTTGTAAGGGAACTAGATGAATATAAAACTTAAAATGTTGCATGTGGAATTCTCAGTAGGTCCTTGAAGGACAAGACAGAAATAAAATGAGATTAGGGTTCAAGGAATACTTGATTTCATAACAATACCTCAAAGGAAGGTCTGAGTCCAGATAATAAATTGGAAAATGGAGGGTAATGAAGGTGTCATTTCAGAGTTAAAGCCGGAAAACACTGAGCAATCCTTGCTTGGAGCCACATCTAATGTCATTTACCACTGAGGATACAGTTTGCCAGTTTGGAAGAATTCACGTATCTTATTATGCATAAGTGCTCATAGTTTTTAAAGTGTTTTCTTTCATTTTCTAATGTGATGAAAGATAGCCAGCAGATGACAGAACCAGGTGGACACTGTCAACAGTAACTTCTAAAAAAGAACTATCAAGTTGTGTCATTTGAAGAAAGAAAGACAGAAGATGGGTGGACAAAAAGTAAAACGAGAAAGTTAAATAGAAGAAAAGATAAGAAAGAAGGGCA
Organism: Calyptomena viridis; assembly: GCA_013390005.1. Taxonomy (NCBI): domain Eukaryota; kingdom Metazoa; phylum Chordata; class Aves; order Passeriformes; family Eurylaimidae; genus Calyptomena; species Calyptomena viridis. The sequence goes on along the minus strand of WEIV01016282.1, from coordinate 12,510 downwards.
AACACAGGAGAATAAGTAGATCATGAAATGTTGAACGCCAGAGTAAGCAAACAAATTTGTATCTTCTGCATTAATCAATCCTTCCATCTTCTGACCCGGCTTTTTTCTGGCTTTCACATCAAAATTTTAATTTTTTTGTGAATTATTAAAATGCAGAAATTCATCTCACTCCACTGTTGACATTGATAAAATAGAAGGCTGCACCAGGACTAGTCACCTGTTTCCCATTATTGAAGACAATGGGCATTTTTAAGGCATGATTTATCTCACCTATTTTAGGCATTTACATTAGCAGGAGACCAATTGTGGCATGGAAGTATTTTCTTTTCTCCATTGCCTGGACCTTTCTCACATTACTGCTTCATGTACAAGCAGCTACATTACTTAACTCTTTCGTACCTTTGCATTTAAACGGTTTGGTGGCTTGTAATAGTTGACTCTGAGTAGCTGAGGGTTTTGGCTCACAGGTAATGTTTCTCCAAGTGTTAGGGTCACAAGTTATTTTTTATTCTTCCATTTCCCGGACAAAATTAAGCACTAAAAATAAAGATGTTTTTCAGGTACACCAAAACCATTCTACACATTCCAAAGAAAACATTTTGGCTTTTACTTTTATCAACTATTAAAAATACTTTTATAGCATCTCTAAAATATATTAAAAAATCAAATCTTTTTCAAATTGAGGAGACACTCTATTGTCTTTTGAAATGTTATCTTTGTTCTTTGAAACTGTTTGGCAAATTTGACTTAATTTTGGCTGGGCTTAAAAAGCATTTTTGGCTAGTAAGAGATTTGGAGGAAAAAAATTGACCAGCTCTAATGGCCAGATTAATCATGCTTTTTTCCCCCCAAGCTCGATCCTCTTGCAAAAGTCTCAGTTGTGCATCTGTGAAATGATTACTTGCCCTTGCTATAAGCCATGGCCAAGTACTGTGCCCCAATTTGCCTGTGCAGCCTCTGGCAGCCAGGCTGGCTGGAGAATGGATCTGCCTTCTGTATGGAGCCCAGAGCCCTGCTAGGTGTGCTAATTAGGGTGCTAATTGCAGTAGAGGACAGGAGAACTGTAAGGAGGACCCGGGTGTTCAGTGTTTGGAAGAAGCAGATTCAGTGAGTTAACCTGAAGCAGCAGAGAACTTCCTCACCCAGCTGTCTCCTATCCTTCCAGTATGGTTTGGACTGTTGCTGAGATATGTAACACCTGTAGCTGATGCTAAAAAAAAAGAGGGACAGCCTACACATCCTTCCCTTAGAAGAGAACAAAGGCTGTGTTAGCAGGAGCACAACGGAGGGGGGCAATGGCAGTGGGCTGGGGAACAGGTGGGAGCAGTGGGACCACAGTGGGAATCCCCCCAACTGTGGTCCGAGCACACAGCAAGGAGGAAACATGCCCAGTGTTAAACCAGGCAGAAAGAGGCACCAGTGAGTACCCATATGACATAGTTTAGACAAAGATAAATACATATAAGTGACTTGTCTCCTCTAGCAGCTGCCTGATCTAAAAGACTAAACATCTCTATTTCCCACATGCCAGTGTGACAACGTGGGGTATTTCTTTTTATTTATTCTAATCCTAATGTTCTTTGAGAAATCACCTCTGTTTCTATTCACATCTTTGCAAACAGGACTGAGATGTCTTTTTTTTCTTTCTCCCCCTATTTTTGCCTATAACTGTATCTGCCAGGTAAATATCATAATGACTCATGCTTTGTGTTAAGACTTGGGCTTCCCCAGTTTTGTTGGCACTCAAGTGTTATTAGCATAATGTATTTTTAGTTAACTCTGTCAGCAGAGCTCTGTATGGCTAATCAAGCACTCATTGGGGATAAATGGTAGACTTAATATTCTTATCAGGCTACTGGAGCTTAGAAGTTACTGACCCTTGTTCCACTTATATCAAAGCCACTTACAATGCTACTAGCTTGTAGCAAATTCATTTTCTGTTCATGTCTGATTGCCTATGATGGTGCCTAGAAACAGAAAACAGAAAATGGGAAATGGGAAGGAATAAGGGCCCCTGTTGACTGAGGCCTTAATATGATTGCAAGATATTGATCACATTGGATACTTCAACCTAATCCTCACAGTTTCACAGGCTTTACAAAAAATGTTTCTCATAAGCACATTTTCAATTACACTTCAACCTTAGTGATTCAGAAACACTATTCTTTAAGAGGATCTATTTAATATCAGTAGTAGCTGCCAATTAAACTAGGAATTTTATTAATTTTCTCTAGCATTTAATCTTGTCTGCTGTCTCTTTGAAAGCTTGACAGGCAGATGTAGTTTAGGTCAAGGTAATGCCATGGATCAAATGCAGGATCTCTAGTCCTCTGCCTTTTCCCTAGAAAAGGTCAGGACTGATTGCAGGGACAGTGAGGTCTGCCCAGGCACTGAAAATCACCCTCTGATGCTTGCTGTGTCCTGCCCCATTTTCCCATTTCTGCCACAGTTTCCCCAGTCCTGCCATTTCTGCTGCACCTCCATCTGGGCTCATGAGCCCAGCAGCACAGCACAAGGGCTCCTTCAGCCCCTCCATCTCAGTGTCACTGGCCACATCACATTTATTGATCTGTGTGCTAGGTAGTAGATTTGGCATGAGGTTCAGCTTTCCTCTGAGAAGAGAAACCACAGCCAAAGGCAAAGCAAATAATTATTTTCTACACTAAAAGGAAGAATGCTAAAGGAAGGAACTGTGCAGGCTGACACATACACAAAGATCCCTGAAAAACCAAATCCCTTGGGACAGCCATTCAAAATAGTATAGAAATGGGAAGAACAACTGTCTCATTCTATAATTTTGGTTTTAGTTATTCTTTTTCTGGGTTTGTTTGTTTGTTTTTGGTTAGCTGGTTGGATTTTTTAAAATTTTATTTGTTTATTGGGACACAAAAAGAAACATAGTTTTCTACCGTTTGGAGATTTTAAGCCACCAGATGTTGTTCAGAATTCTTCTGTGGTAGGTCCAGAAAGTCTGATAACTTTCTGGATGCGATTTGTGTTTGTGCATCTGTGCATGTGAGTGTCTGTGCATTTTTGGTCAGGCACATATGTGTGTGTGCCTTCCTACATGTCTATGTGTATCCATGACTGTGTGTCTGCACACATGTGTGCACATATCTCTGTGTGTTTTCCAAAACTTGGGCTCTGTCCCTGCAGCTATTTTTGCTGGATAACAGCAGCTTACATTGAAAAACCGATAATCTCTGCTAATGTCTTGTCACCTGCCCTCCACAATATTATTTAGCTGTGTTTCAAAGTCGCTCTTTAAGTTTTTCTGTGCTTCAGTGAGATTTAAACCTATACATTTTTCAGAGAAAAAGATTCTAACAGAGAGTATTTCAAAATGTGCCATGATGAGGATTTCCTAAGACTTTTCTTAATTGGTCACCAGGTGACTTAAAGTAGTTAACACAATAGCCTTTTTAAAAGCTTGAGGACACTACACAGGTTTCTGCTGCAGACTTTAGATGTTTCTGCTTTGCCCTAAGCAAATCTCATATTAAAAGACTGGCAAGTTTTCAAATATTGATTGTGTTGCTGATGAATGTAAGTTTGACTCTCCTACAGTAAAGTCATTTCTTTGAAGGATGGAAGAAGCACAGCAGTTACTGACCTGTTTATCCAGGGGAAACAGCTTTTATCCAGCATTATTGGGTGCCATTAGTTGTACAGTAATAAAATAAATGTCCTAGTTATCTGAAGGTAAAGATACTTTAGGAGAAGTTTTAAAGGTTTCTGGGATTAAATAAGAATTAAAGAGACAAAATTATATAGCTGTAAAGTGTTTTGTCTCAGAGTTACTACTTTATCTAATTTTTATCTTGGTTTATCTAAGTGAAACAATTTCTATATAGTTTTAAATCTGGTCTTATCTTGGAAGTGAACTAAACTAAATGTATAAATTAATATTTTATGTTATCAGTGAATACTTCAAGTTTAATATGATTTATCAAAGCCACAGTAAGTGTATTTAATTTCTTTATATCACCCTTTTTGAGTGATCTCAATCAAAGTAGCAAAACTGTTCAAAAGTACTCTGAATAAGTCACCACAGGATAAGCAAGCTACTGGTTCAGTTACTTTGAAATAACTGTGTGCATGCTACTACCAAAGCAAATAGTAACTAATATCTGTAGTTTTGCACTAACACCTCAAGCTCCACTCAGGAGTCAATGAAAATCATAAATTTCTCACTTGGCAGAAAATTTTGCTCTTTCTTTTAACTCTCATTGGTTTTCCAAGTACTGCAGTCAGTATAAAATGTTATGTTTTGACAAGAGGAGTGAATTGATCATTTCCCTTCCCTTTAAGTCTGTATAGCTATGATGCATAAGAAAAAGATAGCATAGGTTCAAGAATCATTGTCTCAGGAAGTTAAAAAATATTTAGAATATCTAGGGTGTTGTTTAGCTATTGTCTTTCATTAATGTTGATCTTTTAGAAGCAGTAATATCGGTCAAAGAAACAACTTTTCCTCTCATTGATTATGTGACATTTGGGGAACAAAGATAATAATTTGTTATGATTGTATCATGCCTTCCATCCAAATGATTCCTTAGCTTTTCACCAGTTATATACTGCATGGTGGTACAAACACCTACAAAAACAGGTGCCTCACGTAAACGACATAAGTAAACTCAGATGTTTATACCTCCTCTTCAAAAGACTACAATTTGTGTTTTTTGAAACACCTGTGGCTCTTGTTAACTGTGATGGTAACAACTGCCACCCTTGGGAAAAGGGTGAAGTTCTACATACATATAAAAAAACCTGCACTCAAGTCCTGACTGAAATTCTATGGCTACTTAGAAGAGTCATGCAAGACTCATTAAATATATTGAAAAAACCACTCTCAGTGTGCCAGACTTTGTAGTGCATTTGTGTAGCAGTGGATGTTGTCCACAAGTGCAGTTGCCCTTGCAGGAGGGTTGTTGGTCTTTGCCTGTGGAGGGGAATTCCATCCCAGAGCCCGGTATCAGCACAATCAGCCTCCACCCTCCACATGCTTTGGCAAGAGACCTTATTCCTCCTCCATAATTTGGGCTGCACGTCCCCCCTCCAGGGATCAACTGTACCTGCAACTATGAGGGGATTTCTTATCTTCAAAGAGCTGCAACATCCTAAATTTATTTTTAGAGGTAAACCCTTTTGCTTAGTCACAACTTTCCCAGCATATTTGCCAGAGGTTTATTGTTCCCTTTCGTGGCAGCTGAAGCATTCAGAACTTAGCTGGAAGTAATTACCTTTCATCCTTAAAGCATTCTTTACAAGTCTGTTTCCAAATCTTTCTTAGCTTTCTTCGTAGAAGCTGTTGCATTGCATTTTTTACCCACTATTCCTCTCAGATAGTATTGAAAAGCAATTAAAGTATTTCCTGATATTTCAAATGTAAAATATAGGAAATGTGAAGCAACTGGGTTTAGTTTATCATTTTTGGTATATCACAGCTTTTCTGTAAAGACTGAATATGATGATTTAACAGTGTAGTTTGCAGATTTGGTACCTATCTGCTCTGGCTAAGGAGACTTCATTTTCAAGGACTTTGTTCCTCATTAGCATGTATCACTGCAGGAAAATATCCTGCAATTTCCATGCAAGGAGAAGTATGTCATTTCATCACAAGCATGTGAAAACAAGATGAAAAAGCCACCCGAACAGATACATTCAGTCTTTACCTGTCATCCTCTTATCAGTAGTTTTCAGGAAAACAATGTTTTTTACAGATTGTACACAAAGAAATAGCTTTCAAAATGGTTGTCATCTTCCATTTTCAACAAAACAACTGATGTTACTAACTTGCTTTCAGGAGGTTATTTCAGAAGGACCTCCAATTTTGCTATTTTGCTTAGATCACTGGGAGATACCCATTGTGATTCTCTCCTGAAGAAGACATTGTGCAACCACTTGTGCTTGTTGGTGAACTTCTAGCTAAAAATGATGGCAAAATATGATTATTTCAATAAGGGCCACACTCCAGGAAAATAAAAGGATTTGGGTTGAAACAGTTTCAGGTGAAGTAATATGACCACAAACAGCAATGGGGAGTAGTTATTTGGGCATATGCATGCTCATACATGCAAATTTCTGCAGAGTGAAAAGAACAAGAAGAAAATGGTGGAAAGGTGTATCGCAAGAAAATAAAGGTGAGTATTTGGGAATTTATATTTGTTCATACTCTCCATCCATGGAAAAAAAGCAATTTTCTTCAGTTGTTTTTAAGAGGAGCACCTTAAGAAATTTAGCGGTTTATATTTTTAATTCTAAATTTTATGAGTAATAAAACAACTTGAGCATTACAATATTGGTATATCATTTTACTTATGCTAAATCTTTGGTGTGGAGTATGTGATAATTTTTGGTTTAGAGACAAGATTTCAATGAACATGTTTGTCTGTAAATTCTCAGAAAATTGGTTCTTCATTCAAAATTAGTGTAAAATTGGTATAAGAGAGTCTGTATGTCTCATGTATGATATAGGGACTGAATTCCAGCTTTAGCTTACGCATAAAGCTTCAACTGGCACTTCCACAATGCATGTCCTGAATTCTGTTGGATGTGTATATCAATGTCCTTCAAATACCACAAGCTAAGAAAAACACTGTTAACTGCCAAGTTTTAAAATTGTCTAGTGCTGGCTGACTGATTAAAGCTACCTTGTCTATATGCTGCTATCGTTTATGCTATTTAAAACTTAGTCTCTTTTTCACTCCCTATTTTCAGTGCTATTATCCACCTACCCTGTTTGACTGGAAAATAACCTACACAAGAAATTCTTTTCATGGCAAATGTAAGGGTTTGTTTTTTTTTTCAAATATTGCTATGAGTATTGAGAAGATTTGGCAGTGGATTTTATTTGCGCTCAAAAGGATGATGATATGGCTCTATTCTTATATTCTGTGTATGTTTATTCTTGCTGTTGTTTGGCAGACTTCATGTTCTGTAAATGGAAAATTTAAATAGCAACAAAGCATTTTAAACAGAAAACAAAGGATTATAAAGAACCAAGTCGTAGTCAAACGGAATATTAGGCAGAATATAAGACCAGTTGCACAACTGTAACTGGTAGAAAATTTTCTTCTATAAATGGAAAGAAAAGGTGGTGAAGAACCATTTAAATATATACATTTAAGCAGAAAATAGAGTGATATTGCACAGGAACCTTTCTATTTAATAGGAAATCAGAGATTTTGACATGGTTAAAATGTGCACTCACCACAAATATTGCCCCCTTCTCAAACATCAGAGTAGGCTTCAAGTATGGCCACATCTTGCATCTCTTAGGAGATCCAAATACAACCTTGCTATCTTACTGAAACATGACAAATAGGCAGCCTGACTGTAACAAAATATTTAATATATAATCGTAAGGGAAATCACTAGAATTAAAGAAAGAATCATAGATCTGATTAAAAGCTATAGAATAGAACATAAGATTATTGAAGAATGCTGTGTTTGTGAAATATAGAATATAGGATTGTTTGGAACCCTGTGTTTTGTGTATGCAACCACAGATACCTCACCAAGAAGTTACAGGAAATCCATATGCTTGATATGCTGTTTGGAAACCCCGAGTCCTGTCCCATCTTGGTCTGGGTACCAAGGAGTCCAATCAATAGATAAGTAGAATTGACCAATGTTTGTTTTAGAATAGAGATATATGAGTATCAAGACCAATCACTGTAAAGGTTAAATTGAACAATGATGTTATGCAACTATAAGGTATATAAACTGTAGGAATTTTGTTGTCCAGGGAATGTGTTTTTTTGGAGTGATCTCACAGGTTTAGAGCACACTGAATAAAGAAGTATCTGGCTTATTCACATCAAAATGATGATGGATAAGTTCCTTTTGTCTCATTTGGTGATGTGGTTAACCCATTTGAAATAGTATCACAGTGCACGTGAAAAATCATAGAGAGAAGCACAGTATCACGTGGGCAAAAGCTCAATGGAAACCTGTGTTTGTGGTCTTTTAGGGTGTATTTCACCAGACCAAGGGAGTTGTTCATGTTAAGTAGTAGCAGCTGGTAGTTCTTAAGATATTAAATGCTCTTACTATTCAAGTAACCAAAAAGAAAATATTCTTATGTAACGTATCTGTTAGAAGTAAGGGGCAGGAGGGCAAATTCTTTGACAACTGTTTAATAATGTTGAAATCACATTCTGGAATATTTTGATGAGCACAAGTAACTGAATTCCTTAAGATTCAAGATTCATATTGGGTATTTTACTGGTATTTTTAGAGAAGGTTTTAGCCCAGCATGTATTTGCAACTCTGGTGTCTTGTAGAACTCATCACAAGCAAGGTTGTGCATACTTCTTGCTACAATGGTCGTTATGTTTGGGTTTTTTTATTTTAGAAAGTCACCATCAATGACATGTCAACTATGCACCCCAGATGTTTGGCTTTTAGAAAAAACGTGCCTTTTCTACCTCAATTATATAACGTACTTTGAAAAGGCTACAGATCAAAACAAATGATGAAGATCATTATGAAATAACAGGGGATCTCTAAAGTCCTATTGCTGTATGAAATTAATTGCAACCTCCACAGAAGCCCTTCACTGAAAGAAGTTAATTTTAAACTTACCTTCTGTGAACTTTTGATGTACTCTAACAGACAAACTTCTGAAGGAAAAGGCGTGAGATGAGGTTAACAAGAGAGGGAGTGAAAGTGGTCCGTGAATAGGCCTGTATGTTAGGAGGTTAGTCACAATAAGGAAAATGTTAAAAAGCTGTCTAAAGTCCAAAGAAATGTTTCTTTTGCTCTGTGCAACTAATGAAAACCACACTAAAGCCTCAAACTTGATATGCAGCAACAGTAGAATGCATCTCTAAACATTTGAAAAGCACTGGGCTGAAACTGGACAAAGCCTTTCACAAGTCTCACCTTTCAGTATATTCTCAAGGGGATTGCTGTTTCAGAGACTGAAAGATACTCTTCCATATTAAAAAGGCCTTTTTTAACTAGTGTCTTAGTTTATTGTTGACTCATTCAAGTGGCACCCAATAGAGCAACTGAATTTTATTTGGAAACCCACTTAGGGCTTAACAATTTTGGCAGTATAACTTTCCTCTGGCTTTGGGAGATTTTTCTACAGCTTTTTGCCATGTAAATGTGCCCATTGAGTGATTCAGTCAGAAATTTCCATGAGAATACACCCTGACAGCAAGAGCCATAGCTATGCCCCAGCATACACTTTCACACAGGATGGGCTGAAAAGCTTTCTGGGAATCACTAAGCATGCAATCTGATTACTTAAACCTCTTCCTTTCTGCATTAAATTTTCAAGGTGAGAATTTGTTTCTAAGTATACCTTGTTGGTTTTAGCCACTGGTAGTTTGAAGCCATTTTCCCACTGATACTGCCTTGATTGATACTCACTTAGGGCTTTTCCCACATACAACTTCGATGACATTTTCTGTGCTGCTCATGATTGTCATACTTTGTTCTTAAACAGTAGGAAGTCTGTGGTTTTACTTCCTCCAAGATACCCACCTTTCTAACATTTTTTTGTAGGTCTGAAAAGTTTCTTTTACATTGTATTTTAGTTAATAGAGACCCATTTCTTCTAGTTGATTAATTTTGCCATGCTTTTAAGGTGCCAAATGCTATTTAGATCTTATGTATTTTGAGAGTGTTTTAAACTTAGTTGCAGTCCCACTTCCTTCTTGACATCTGGTATCCATCTTCCTGCAAAGAATTATTTATATGAGTAAAGTTTTCATAGATGAGAGTTTTGCATATTGACTCCTTTGGGAATTGGCAGCTGTGGATATAATTGTGTGAGGAGCGATGGGAAGCTGCAAGAAC
>WEIV01016281.1:558927-609089 GCA_013390005.1 Calyptomena viridis | reverse complement strand
AATCTTTTGAATTGTGTGTATAAGTGAAGTATAATGGATAAATGAAGCATAAGTAGATCTCCAAAATACAAAGAAAACTGTATTTATATAAAATTAATAAATGAAGATTGTGCATTTCTGCATTTAAATACACATTTATATTTATAGAATCATATATAAATCTAATAATATACATTAACTTGATAATCAGAAAGGTTTTTTTAGAAACTCTAATTCCAATTATTTAATCTGATAACAAAAGGACCTAAGGTCACTCTGGATTTTCCAGCAATCTGATACACAGCAGGAAGCCCAGGACTGCTGTTATCCAAGGTTCAGATCCACGAGGAAATGACAGAATACAAATGATTAATGTTAATCTAACAGTGCTTCTAGCCAGTAGTTAGTAAAACTAGAATTTGCTATTCAATTGGAACAAAAAGGGAATGGCTTTTTAGTGCAATTAAAAGAAAAATGCTAATTTTACTTTAAATGTCCAGACAATTGACTAATCTGGTCCTTCAAGTTTTGGGTATTAATTTTAATTAATCCAAAACAGGCCATGAAGAATTTGAGGTATTTGAGGGGTGGCTCTGGGTATATTGCACCTCTTGATAAAATATATGGTAGGAAACAGTGACATCCAAGCAGGAAGACAAACAATCACCAAATTAAATAAAAAAGATTTATTGTTCTTCTGGCCACAGGCTTTCTAAAATTAACTGAAGCACTTTTCAAACTTTGCAATCACTTTTTTACCAATTGCCTTAAATCCTTTGCACAGTAAAATTTATAAAGTTTAACCACAGCTCTTAAGTATTTGGTAAAAAAAGTAATCATTTTTAATGCAAAATCTCCCTCTTTAGTCAAAACTGTGGTTTTTCTGTACTAAGTGGCATAACAGAAAGTGGATGAGTAAATTCATGTAACAGCAGCATTAATATGGAAAGGAGTAACTTAGAAGGGACAGGCAGAAGGAAAAGAGGGAGACACCATCAACTTCTCAGATCTGTAAGTCAGGGACAGTGACCTGCTGAATACCCAATTAAAAGACAAATACTTGATTGAAAAATGCACAAGTGGAGGATAAATAATAATGATCCTGTACTCATAACTTTTTGTATGTAAATAGGAAAAAACCCAGAAAAAAACAACAGACTATTGAAGTGTTTGACTTAAGGAAAAATTGCTAAAACTGTTAAGGAAAAGCCCAGAGAAAGCAAATTTGGGTGAAGTTTCTTCAAGAAACTACATTAGAGATAAAGCACAATGAAGAAAGATAAGGCATAAGCATTCAGGGAATTAGAAGAACATGTTCCCACACTGCATGGGTCAACTTAGGGAAGTTATTGGTGTCAACCTCTGAAAAAACATGGGGAAACAGGCAAGAACCCCAGAGAGCTGACAGAGGAAAACACCCCTTTTTAAACAGGAGATTGAGAAGAATACAGTTGTCAACATATTTTTAAACTGAAGTTATGTTCCATAACCAATTTATTTGTAAGTACCCAAATAATAAAAAAACCCAGCCAATACAAACTGGCCTCAAACACTCCCATTTCCCCTCTGACAGTGCAGCATGGTTTTTTTTGGCTGCACTTGTACCTCAGGTATAAGTCAGTGCTTGACTTCAGGGTGAGTTCTGACAATGCCATGATTTTTTCACGGTGTTTTCAGAAGCCACATAAGGAATCATGGTCCCAGGAAGGTGCTCATTACAACTGGAAAGCCATCTCTCAGCAGCTGTTAAAGCACATACTGACAAGGGATCTCCTCTGGCCTTTTCAGTGATTTTCATTAATGACTTGTAAGAAAAAGTAAAACATCCCAGGATGTTCCCAAGATGGGAAAGTTGCAAAAAATGGACAGGAAAAATAAAAATGCCCCCAAGATGGGAGCCAGTAAGGACAGACAACAGATTCCAAGTCTGCCAAGCTTCAATGTGCAAAGCAAATACTTAAAGAGTACATACAGCATTTGCATTTCCTCCAACCTGCATGCACCTCAGCTGGAACCAAGACCAGTTGGAGTCCAGTTCTGTGGATCTAAACAGAAGGAAATGTTTTTTAGTGTTATCTCCAAAGTCATTTAAAATCTACTTTTTTTTTTTTTGCAAAGCGTTTCTCTTCCCCCTTTTTTTTGAAACATGAAAAACATGCATCTATAGGAAAAATATCTGTGACAATACACAATGTGCAAAATAAATTAATGAAGCCATGTAGAACTGCAAGTTTTTAAAACTGTAAAACCTTGAAAAAATGCACCTTCTGGCTGACAGGTTTTCCCTTTTTAAAAGCACCAACAATCAAATTTTGAGGAATTGCATTTGACAATCGCATGTAACGACAAAGTGACAATTGAATGTCACAGCATAACAAAACTTTTGGGTTTTAGTATGAGAATACTGTGATCATTAGGAATGGATCCTTGAGAGGACTCTTGTAGCACCTTTGTACACAGCAAAAAGGCAGCAGAGGAAGAATTTTAACTGATGGAAAATGTTTGCTTTTACCTGCAGTCCATTCTTGCATGCATTGCTCTCAATCACATCAGGCAGAACCTCACATTTCAAATTTGCAGTGATTTATCTGACCAAAAAGGCCCAGAGAGCAGTAGTTGGGACCCTCACCTGAAATGGGACAAGCTCAGGGTGCAGATTTACTGCACCAAGTGACTCACTGAGCTAAACATTCACTGTCCAAGTGTAAAGAATCATAGAATAATAGAACAGTTTGGGTTGGAAGGGACCAGCACTCAGGTGACACCACAGTGAACTACTTCAGGAAGCAAAGTTGGCAAAACCTAACACAATTCCCATCAGAAACATCAAAGCCAAACCAAACATTAAGAAAGTTTGACTCAGAAGTTGAGGCCAGAATGGGTTTTCCTCTCTGAGCAGTTGTCTGAACAAACAAAACCATTAAAAGATTCGATTTTCCTGCCAAAACATCCAAAGCACTTACCGAATGAAGCTCAAGTGAACCCCGAGGGATCGATGTGTCCCTGAGCAATCAATACACAGGAACACTCCATATGTTATGCTGGCCCAGCTCGGGTTCTTGGCCCCACAGTCAAAACACACCTTGGAGAAAATAAAAAACANCCATACGATCCCAATTTTACAACTATAAAGAAGAGTTCCACACAACTACACACTTTCCTTATTTCCAGTTATAACCAGTGTGCACAGGTTGGGAAGTCAGGTCAGAGAACCCACATCAGCTCAGTTTAATGCAGCACTTCCAGCACTACCGAGACAGGAAAGTGTTTCAGAAATACCTCCCCAAGGGCAGGCTCTGCTCATGACACACCACTGAGTTTGCAGGAGGGATCAGCAGTGCTAATGACATTATCAGCAGTGCTAATGACATCATTATCTACTTTCCCATAGAGAAACCTTGGCCTTCAGGGCAAGTCACTGGAATCCAGCTGTGTGAAGAAAGCCCTCACTCTGTGCAGGGCTCCTCTGTGCCAGACGTTTGGATGATTCATCACACACTGTATTGCCACATCAGCCTCCTGACTGACTCTAACATGCTGGTTAAAAATAAATCAGGTCCACAAACCCAGGAGTTTCTCATCCAGCCAACACTACAGGTGTAGTTTGTCTGTCTACACCTCACACACTTTGCAGGTCTGCAGACCATGATTTCCATGTCCTTCAGCTATTCTGAGTTTTGTGCTTCTTTGGCCCAGGAAAGCAAGACCCCAAAAAATTATCTACTACAAATCAGCTTTCAAATGCAGGGAAGAACACAAATTTCAACAGAAACTGGTATTCCTAGTTAATGCCACACATCTATTCCTCTATGACAGCATCTCATTATCTGATCAAGGCTATTTGTAAAGGCTGCAAAGAAGTACCTCTACAATAAAAGCATCCACCTATAGGTACAGTCAGTGCCATCTACTGAAAAATAACTCCACAAAGAGAAGCTTCTACACACAAATTGACAGTGCTCCAATCTGCAGCTTTATCTTTTAACATCCTCCTATAAATCTAGTGCACCCTCAGATGGCAAAGGGAACTTGTAGCTTATGCAGATAATAAAAAAATAGATGCATTCCAAGTGAGCTGGGGATATATGGAACACCAGTCACACAGGGCTTAGACTGAAAAAAAAGTTAAGAAGTCTCCTTGCCAGGAACTCCACCTAAGCAACTAAACAGATTTTTGTCTCTATTTTTTCATACATACAGAATCAAACAAGCCCTGAGTCAGCTCACTTATCATGCATCCAAAATAATCTCAAGTACATGTCCAAGAGCATTTTGGGGCTCCTTGCTTTAGTGTGGATCCATTTAGCTTGTACAGGCCAAATTTATCAGGCACATGCACAGTTCACCAGCATTCTTCTAACATTTTAAGGGTGAGCTTCAATTTGGCTGTAACACACAGAGAAAACACAGAGGTCCCAGTTTCTCCATATCCAAGTCCCCTTCTTCTCTTTGAACAGAGAATTAATATTTATTATTGCTAAGTTATTTACATAGCCCACTGCTGTGTGTGGAAATGGGTCATTCACTGACACAGAGCAGAAAGAAATAAGATAAAAACTACACAGAATGTGTGATAAAAGGAGGGGTTAGAGGGAGTCCCTGAAAGCAGCTCAGGTGGAAGAATGATACACAGCAAGTCAGGGAAAAAGAAGAAAAAGGATTCACATACACCACATGCCAAGAAAACACAGTCTAAGTAGTCAGAACTTGTTCTCTTTTTCCCAACTCTCTGCATTATTTGAAGGAGTTCCTTAAAAAAACCCAAGTGCCTCATCTTCATTTTAAATTGGCTATTTTTAGGCTTTTTTCTTATAAAGCCAAAAGGAGATGGGGACAACAAAAAAAGGAGAAGATTCTGCTTGAAACCAAATTTAACAGAAGAGCCCTGGTCTCACTTCTAATACAGGAGAGCAAAGCAGACTCAGAGCCAGGAAATTCCCTGGAGTACAAATGGGAAACAAGAATCTTGAGTGTGTGGTTTGAAAAAACACCAATGTTTTAAAAAGTTCACTTTTAAATATCCCTCAAAATTCTCCTGCTTTCCCTGGTACAACTACAAGCACTTCAGAATTTCAACATCTTCAACTTGATTGCATCACCTTTGGCTGCCACAAAGCAGCACAGCTCAGTATCTTACAGGACTCTCTATCAGCTGGTTACCTGTGGAGATTATTCCTAGGCAGAAAAAATGGAGCTTTTAGGAATGAGATGTAAATAGGAACATCTAAATTTATTGTGAAAGTAATGCATGAATTGCCATTTCCATCATGTTATGCCACAGATATAGATGTTTCATTAATATTTAGACTAATTTTGGTTAGTTTTCTCAGTTTTAAAAGTGTTTTCTGCAACGAACTTTAACGAGGATTGAGGGGAAAAAAAATTTTGGAGCCACCCTATGAAATTGTTTCTATTTGAAAAACAGATAAAGTGCATTTTCTGTCCTGATTCAGGTACAACTAAAGTATCAAAATACCTATTAAAAATCAATTTGAAGGATATGCTTAAATAATCTATTGCTTTCAAAATACACTTGTGTTCTTTTTGCTTATTTTGTGTTAAAGTACTTCATGACAGTGTAGATTCAGTCAGAGTTACACTGGGGAAAAAAAAGCCAAAGATCCAATTGAGATGTTTGTAGGAGAGCAAACACAGAGATCTGGGTGTGATCCACAGCAAGAACCACCAAATCACACAACATCCACCTTGCACAAGATCTCTGTGTTGGTAAATAAATACATAATATATTGTTATTGGATATGAACAAGCTACTCTTTTAGTTCCCAGCCACCATATCAGATATGTTTTCCCTCTTGTCTTGCATCAGCAATAATAATCACACCTGCTGATCCCACTGGGCTCCAGCTCTGCACAGGAATATTGACTCGGAGCAAAGGTAGGTCCAACTCACATCACTGCCACATGACCAGTGCCAATATAAGGGAGGGAACAGGAATGTTGGCCACAGCAAGGAGACAGGAGTGTCCATTTTGGAAGTGTCATGACCTTAAAATGACTCGAGACAAGATAAACTACAGTGTGCTCTGGGGCAAGAACCAACTCACACTCCAACACATCCACAACACACTGCAATAACAGAATTCAGCAACTCATAAACCACAACCTGCACACTCACTTGTCAGCCAGTTCAAATCCTTCATCTGGGAGTCCCAAGCAGAGACATGAGTACCACCATCAACCAAAGAAAAGAAAGAGCCAGGCAGAAGGGAATGAAGAACTAAGATTCAGAGATCTATGCCTGATTAAAAGAGATTTATAGCATGGCCTGAGTGTGCAAGTCTTCTGAACAGGTGAGCTGTAAAGCTCAGACACAGTATCTACAGAACAGTATCAGGTAGCTTAAGGACTATGAACATTGTTATGGGTACAAAACACGTCCTATTTAATAATTGTAACATGTTCATTAAGTCATGTGGCAGCTCTATATTATGTAACAACCGAAGACGCATCAACAACTCAAAAAAGTTATTCCTCATGGTAAAAGAAACTAGTATCAAATTGCAGGTGTTGAGTTCAAGACAATTATTCAAGTATCAGTTTCAACACGCTGTAATTCACAAATCAAACTGCACATTTATTTAAATGAGAATTATTTTCCTAAGCTGAAGTGCAAAACTACAAGAGAGCACCCAGCAGTGTAAATGCAAATGCCTGAAAAGCCCAGACACTGCACAGAAGAGACACCAATTCTTCCCAAACTCTACACATAAACTACAGTTAAAGCAAATTACTTAGCTTTTAACACAGAACCTTGTCAATATTTGCACTTTCTCAAGAGTTTCTTCCCAAGCAGAAAAGCCTTACAAATCAAAGGGGCAGACTGCTTAAGAATACAAAAGAAAGGAAACAAACCAAGACGTATTCAAACACGAGAGGATAAACTAATTGTAGAAACAAGTTCTACTTAAACAGAACGACCTGGATGGGCATGGGATATCGGGAGATCTAAGCTGCTGCTGTTTCCCACTCTCCTTCCTCTCTGTCTTCACAGGTCAGCAACCACCACAGTGTTCCAAGTTCTCTGTGCCCGAGCTCCTGCTTTCCCAGTGACCCAGTGCGAGTGGCAGCTCACATTGTGCTAATGTTGCTTTGTCAACACTGGCACCACATTTCTACGCAGCATCTGACGTGACTGCAAGGGGAGACAGATCCGTGTGAGCAGCCACAGATCCCACATCCACCTGATTAAATCTAGCACGGTAACGAGGAGATCAGTTCACCCTTGCCAGGCACGGACGGTACTTTACAATCCTCCTGCGGTCCCATTACAGAAAAAGCATCACGACAGCCTTAGAGAACCACTCAATTTTTAGGCACGGTGCCAGTGAATTTCAGGAGCTTGTAAAACATCTTTCTCACCGTCCTTGTTGGGACTAGGATCTTTCCTTGATAACCTTTTTACCCCATTGCAGAGGGAAGTTTTAGCAATACTTGTGTTAGAAACTGAGTGTTCACCTCCGAGCTCCAATTCTGAGAAACCAGACATGTGCCCATTGCCTGTACAGTCTTAGTGACTCGTGTTCAAGGCGTGGAAGGCAGTTCTGGGCCAAAGGCAGACATCCTATTCCCAGAAAACAAAGCCAAGGTGTTTCTCTGTACCTCTAACCCCAAGTTTCCCGGTGTATTTTTTATACATATGTTCACAGTGTACATCACAAGGCCACAGAGCACAGAAGCGCTGAAGGCACCCGACACTTGCGCCGTGTTCACCTGGCGAGGCTCTTTTCCCAGTTCACAGCTCCACAAGCAAAGGGCGCTGCAGAAATGGCTTTACAACACGGAAAAACTCAACTCAGCACGGGGCAAGCTCGACAAGATAAGAAAATAACAAGCTTTTTATCGCCGCAGAAGCGCCTATGCCACAAGGGGCTGGTAAAAAAAAAAAAAAAACACAAACAACAAACCAAACAAAAAGAGTTAAAAAGAAAAGAATACACACACACACTCAACACTACGTTGTCGGTGTTTTGGAACTTGGTTTTTCTGTTCGGCCGAGCTGGCCCTCGCAGCCAACCTGCGGCACCCGGTGGGCGCTGCACTCCTCTCCCTGAAGGGATCGCGGCAGGAGGGCAGGGCAGGAGGGCAGGGCAGGAGGGCAGGAGGGCAGGGCAGGAGGGCAGGAGGGCAGGGCAGGAGGGAGGNGGGGTGGTCGGGGAGGGAGGGCGCGGGCGGTACGGAGAGTGGGGACGGGGAGGGAAGCGGGAGTGACCGGCTGCCTTCGGGGAATCACAGAATCAGCTGGGTTGGAAAAGGTTTCTGGGGTGATCGAGTCCGACCTGTGACCGAACGCCACCGTGTCCGCTGGACCGTGGCACTGAGGCCACGTCCAGCCTGTCCTTAGACACCTCCAGGGATGGCGACTCCACCACTTTCATGGGCAGCCCATTCTAATATCTAATCACCCGTTCTGTGAAGACATTCGTCCTAATATCCAACCTGAACCTCCCCTGGTGCTGCATGTCCCCTCATCCTGTCACTTGTTCCCTGGGAGAAGAGTTCGACTCCCTGCTGGCTACACCCTCCGGTCAGGGAGTTCTAGAGTGCAAAAAGGTCCCCTTTTCTCCAGGCTGAGCCCCCCTAGCTCCCTCAGCTGCTCCTCACAGGTCTTGTGCCACAAACCCATCCCCAGCTCCATTCCCTGGACACGCTCCAGCCCCTCAATATCCTCCTTGCAGTGAGGGGCCCAGAACTGAACTCAGTTGCCAGGGCCACATGGAGCACTGACAGATCAGCAGAAGAAAAAGACCCCATGTTGCAACTGCACTATAAAGCAGCATGTTCAGGTCATAAATTTGAAATTATAAAGCCTCTTGGTACAAGAATAAAATAATAATTCTGTATAACAGAAAAGGTTGTAATAAAAATTCAGATGCTTCAAGTGTCTCATGCACAGGGATATAAAACTAAGAATTCTGCATCTCCTCCCACTCTTACAGTCTCTGTAGAAGGGATATTTAAGTACACTATACTTGCCGCTCTCATCTTCTGCTTACACTCATTATCTAATGCAGGTTGTGGTGATGTGTTAAGCCAGTCAACACTTGGCCCATGTTCTGGTCCTAAAACATAAAGAGAAGCAAGGAATTGTGAGTCCAAGTGGAATTCCATGCCTACAAAAATAGAGTTTCATTTCACATTTAGTTACTATTTGGGTCATTCTAAATGATCATCTTAGAAAGTGGTTCACATCCAGGAAGAATTCTGACACCCACATGATGCTTTACGGATGGTTCCCTTTGTCCTGAATCCAGAGAATCCTAGAGTAGCTGGTATGGGAGGCCTCTATACATGATATTAAGACAGCTGCTTATTATTTATAATACCAGAATATCTGTGTACACTAACTATGAACCATGGTACTGCTTTAGACACTGTTGTTTAATATCACAGCAAAAATACTCATCCCTGCCATGTTTTCCTCAGACAAGGGTCACATGTATTTATTAAGTTACTGAGGCAAAACTTACTCCTTGATGCTCTCTCAGTGTAAAGAAATTTTTCAGGATTTAAAAAAGGCCTCACAATCACAAGCCCCCTCCACTCTCATGTTTATAGTTTTTTACAATGTGCCTGAAAACATAAATATTTCACACAGTGCAATACAAGACAGAAATGCCACCATTTATAAGCTAAATAAAGAGGAAAACTTCTTACATGATCTGTTCTGCACTTAGTGCTCAGTGGAGATGATGCTGGCCTTGCCTAATAGAAAAAGAAAAATCAGTACCCTATGGAAATGTATGTTTCACATACTTTTCATGATTTTTTTCATGAAAAGCTGGCTGTTTATCACATGTAAAATAGACTGTGATATCTCTGTGTTCTTAAAATAAGTGCCCATAGGTATTTTCCGGTATGTTTTATATACATAACTTACATCTGCTATAGGCTTGAAGAATTTATGACAAGAATAAAAATTAATACAATACTGGCAATACGGCAGATCAGAATGAAAAATGTGTCAAATGAGAAGGATATTTGGATACCGTTAAACAGGGGGTTGGGGTTCTGCTTATTTCATTTCCATACTATGTTTATGTAGTATATTTACAACTGGAGACTGGAAATGGATAAAAGCTTAGCTATTTCTCTGATCTCCAGCATGATAAAAATAACCTTCTCTCTGAGACCTCCAAGAGATTTTTTGAATAAACTAGGAGACAAGGCATGAAATTTTTAATAACTTTCGGATGATGAAAAAGGCCAGAAACAATAAAAACCCTGTCTCACTTTACAGTTCACAGAAGCACAGGCTAAAAAGTAAATATCCAGGAAATTCCCATAAAATTTTCCCTCTTCTCTCTGCAGACTGTGGAAATCTGAGGGGTGTATGACCCAGGGTAACTGGGAGGCTGTTGGCTGAAGACATTTGCAAGCAGAAGTGTGAAAGAAATGGAACTCTCTGGATGTAGCAATCATGGAGTCTTTCTCTGTGATAGAGTTGTATTCAACAATTACAAAAATATATAGGATTATTAAAAGCATTTGGCTCTGACACCTCACTGATCGCTTTGTGTTACCCTTACTTTGTGCTTTCTTCTACCATCTACTATTTTTACCTGCTTATCTTCCACTTGCTAAATGAGTCTAATTTCTGGCTTTATGGGCTGTATGTTTTTCTTGAAGAGGGTAAATCTGAAAAAAAAGAGGGTAAGTAGCAAGATCTGTAAAACAGGTTTTCCATAAACTGGCTTCCCTGCCAGATAAAAGGGATTCTGTCACTCCTACTGGTCCTGCAGGTTACACATTTAATGGCTCGTTTGCATTCCTTTAATTATGTTGTTCAGTCTTTACACGTGCATTACTTTGTTCAGGAGTAAAAGGGATGAGGTTTATCAGCTGAGGGAATGACTGAAAGGCCAGGAAAAAATCCAGCCAAGCACAGACAGCAGGAATCAATGTCATTCACAGCTCCAGGAGGTGCCTGCAGCCAGAAGAAGAGAGAATGCAATGTGAGACATTGGGGAAGCTCCAAGGGAAAGCAAAAGGGCAAGAAACAAAGAAAAGGGACAACTTCCTAGTGCCAGATTTACAGCCACATATTTATATTTTGATGGCGTGTATAATATGCTTAATGTCATATATGTAACCAGTGATCCCATTGTCAGGTTCCAGGACCTTCATGACAACAGCTCAAAGGTGTCACAGTCATACAAGTACTAAATGTTTTCTTCTAGTCAGACTCACACCAAGTGCTTTACTAAATCCCTTTATTGAATTCTGGTGCATATATTATAAAAATGGGGTATAATATCAACAGCAACATCACAGCTTAAGTACAGATAAATTTAGATACAAGGAACAATTCTAGCAATATTTGCTATACAGACCCCTCCTATTCAGGAGCTGTAAATCATTCATATCCAGCCTGCCCCAAAGAAGTTATAATGGAAAAGAACTGAAAACAATATAAAACCAGACAGTATAGTAATAATTACAAACAAATGCATTTGAACCTCGGGTGCCTCAGTTCCAGTGGAGGACTCTGTTTTAACTGAAGCTACAGCACTTGGGGAAAAAAAAACAACAAAGAAATACAAAATTAATTACTGCTCCAAGACAGAAAGAATATATTGTGAGATCCTTTTCTGGACAAGTAGAACAGAATAATTTTATTCAAGCCAATGAGAGTATGAGACTGAGACTTGTCTACCAAATGAATATAGTTTCTTGCACCTTCAATATCCCTTTCATACTAATCCCACTAGAGGCTGTCAAGGGAAGAAAAATCAAGTCCAAACCTGGGCTTTATAAAAAAGTTTAGTTCAACCTTTTACATTCCTTGTTTTGTCCATGAATTTTTGCACTTGCACATAATGCAATTTAAAAGCTCATCTATATGGCAAAATATTGCAGAATCAAATCAGATGTGAGTATGTCTCCAACCAGTCCCCCTGGTTATTTTTCTTGTCTAAAGAAGACCCGGATCCAACTTTTGATGCAGCAGCTTGAGCCCATGCCTTGGTATATGCACTGATATAATTGGATGGTTGCTGGTATTACAGGATTAAGAAAATTCCAAATTAAATTAATATCTGTCTTGTCCAGATATGGATGGTTAGAGGTTTAACAGAGATCTGGAACTACATAACTGAATAGTGACCAGACTACAGCATTTATAGCATTTTCTTTCAAAAAGGTCTCTTCAAAGAAAATAAACAAAAACAAGCTTTATGTCCTGTTTTGTTGAAGAAGCAGAGCCTTCCTGTGCTGAGTTATCTGGAAATAAAAGAGACAAAAGCTACTAGAATTAGAGTGTCTCACTGAAGTTCAATCTGCTATGAGTGTCCTATGAGTAAAGAGAGGGCACCTGTGTGCCATGAGGACCATGGAAAGCCTTGGGATGCCTCGGGATGGAGGTGTGGTCATGCAGCTGTGACCAGGGAGTCACTTAGTGACAGCAACACCAGTGTGTCAAGTGACAGCTTCCAGGGAGGGTGACCTGGAGGAGCAATTAAACCTGTTTTGTGGCTCTACATAAGCACCATGTGCGGATGGGAAGGGTTTCTCTGCAGGGCTGTTCAGTGCCAGTCCAAGTCCAGGTGGAATAACTTATCCTGGTTGCCTTCAATTCCCGGTCTGAAAAACACAGCAGTTGGCGTGGGAGCTTCCTTGCACCTCCTCTGATGAATGCAAAAGTGTTGTATGGAAATAATAACACTGCTAAAAATGGCTTACCCTGTGTGTCAGCAGGATGTCAGGGTTGGCTGTGACACTTCACTGCCAAGAGGATGACAGTGATGAGGAGAATCATTGCGCTGAAGAACAGGGCGAGAACAACGTAACACCAGTGTGGGTTCTCCAAGCAGGTCACTGCCAAAGGGACAAGGGAGTGTCAACATTCTGCCACGTGCACACAGCACTGCTAGTGCTTCCCACTCTGGAATATACCCTGCCTTTTCCTTGGAGAATAGCTTGCAGTGGTTGTGCTATCTTGTGTTATTTCTCTGAGATTACAAAGCTGAAGACCCACAAAGAAATCTTGACATTCACATTCAGGCTGTAAAAGGTGCTTTCAAAAGTAATTTGAAATTCTAGACTCCTTCCAGATTATCATAATTTTTAAGCACAACAAAGAAACGCTTTATATAGTCTTTAAATTCTGGCCTCCACCATTTTCTGCTCCAGCTGTAATCCTGACTAGGATCATTGTGTTCATTTGATCCCCATTCCTTCATGCTTTCATTGTAAACTACCCCCCCATTCTAAATGAGAGTTAGAACAAACATCTGACTTCTGTGGTTTTAAAGAGGTTTCAGTTAAGAATGTGAAGGGACAGAGCTCTTCTATAGCATTTATCCGTATGTAGACCACATATTGATATTCCTTGAACAAAATTCTGAAAACCTGCACAAGTGTAGACAGAACCAGAGACAGGAAGGGAGGAAGAGAAGGCTGGGGCATAAAAAGGCAGCCAAAACCCAGAGGGTTCGATGGCCATATATCCAAACTGCATTACTGACCACACTTTTCCTGCTGCAGTCCCATCCTGGATTTACTGGGATAAAATCATAGGGCATTTCAATGAAGCCAGTAAATTGATTTTGCCTTTGCAACAGCTGGACTGAGATCTCCACTTGTCCCACTCTTGTCTGCCCGACTGCTGCTTTTAATCAGAAAGACCATCTGAAGCTTTCGGTTTCTTTTTCCTTGTTGTGAGGTCAAATTAACCCCCCAATGGAAATATTTGTTCTCACTAGCATTTTCCACAGCTACCACAGGTTTTTTTTTATAAATATCTCAATTATGCATTGCATGAATGCAATATTTTCTTTCATTCTCTACTTCGTTTTCACCTCATACGCAAGAGTTAAAACTCATATCCAATGCTTTATTTCACTTTGCAGAACAAAATTTACTTTCAGGGCTGGCTACACAGTTTAAAGCACTGTAAAATTTTAACTTAAGAAATGACGGACACAATTTTTCTGAATTTGTCAAAGCACTGTCCAAAACTTTTTATTTCTGGCTCTCACTTTCTAAAAGTAACTCAGTTTTGCTTTAAATACTATTGTTGGCCTGTTCGTTTACCCTAACAAACATAAAAACATTCCATGGAAATTGTTGATAAAACAAACACAAGAGTTTTTGAAAATGCCTCCATTACGAAATGAATTTTAGCATGTTCTGAGCATCCCTCAGGAATGCTGGACTGAGCCCCAGAGGCAAAGGACACCATCACTGAGGATCCTCACAGGCTTAGCTGTGGCTGAGACCGAAAAAGTTTAGCCTTATGCAAACCTGAGGTCTGTAACTTTACCTGCTGACCTCCTGTCATGAGCAGCCTTCAGGCACCCCTAGGGAAAAACAGCAGCTGGGAAAAGGTTTTGAAGGTCTTATAATTAGCCTAGATCATAGAAACATAGAATGGTTTGGGTTGGAAGGGACCTTAAAGATCATCCAGTTCCAACCCCCTGCTGTGGGCAGGGACACCTTCCACTAGACCAGGTTGCTCAGAGCCCCATCCAACTCTTCCAGGAATGAGACATCCACAGCTTCCCTGGGTAACCTGTTCCAGTGTCTCAGCACCCTCACAGGAAAGAATTTTTTCCTAATATCAATACCTCTTTGGGCACTTAGCCTGAAGCAACTCCTCTACTGTATGTAAATCTGTAATTATGATGGCACAAAGAGGATAAAATACAATGAGAAACCATGAATTGTCCTGCAGTGTTGCAGTACCTGAGTGTGTAATTTTAGGTGTGCTGTCAGGTCTGTCAGATCTCCATTTCACCTTCACATCAGCATATGTGATTGAATCGTCTGTTGGGACAAAAAGTGCTGCAATTAGAACCTGCCCAAGGCATTCAGTTCCCTGCAGCATCAGACCCTCTCTGGCAAAGCGAGAAGAGCAACAACATGCAAGAGATGTTGCTTTATTACTTTTTTTCTGTTACTGAGTGAATGTGCCAAAAAGAAATTACTAAGAGAGTTCATGCAAATAATTGTCTTGCTGTGCAGTTTTCCAAATTAAAAAAATAAATGTTATTCAGTTATTAAATTTTAGAAAATTTAAGAAAATCTTTTAGATGTCACACACTGAACTACTCTATTATTAATTCTATTTTT
This sequence comes from Calyptomena viridis, assembly GCA_013390005.1. Lineage (NCBI taxonomy): Eukaryota > Metazoa > Chordata > Aves > Passeriformes > Eurylaimidae > Calyptomena > Calyptomena viridis. The sequence goes on along the minus strand of WEIV01016281.1, from coordinate 594,020 downwards.
TCTTGTTATTCCATGTTTTACACACATATATACATTGTGTCAATCTTTAAGTAGAAGTTAATCAATTTTTCAGGTAAATTAATTTTTTTCTGTTTATTTCTCAATAAACTTCTTTCCAGTGAATTCAGATCTTGTACATGTGTACAGAATATGCCTTGTTTCCTCTTTCACAAAGAGGAGCACAGTTCCTATTGGAACAAAGCTATGCATGTGCATAGAGAAAAGACAAGCTATTTTTCCATCACTAATGATTTAAACATAATTTTAACAGCTATGTAAAATATAAACATAATATTGTAATTTCATACAGAGATTTTTCTTCCTTAATTCTATCCTTCCACATGTTTAAATGAGGTTGTTATTAGTGGTTGGTAAGAATCACTGCAGACAGAGCACAGCTTTTCAGTACAAACCATTAATTCAACTTTCTCTATGAAACAACTGTAGTTAATTCTCAGAGAATAGTCCAAAAGCAGCTTCCAACCACACATTCCCCTGTTGTTGGTCACAGAAGACAGGAAGAATTTGGGGAGGGAAGACTTAACAATAGACTTACCTGAATCTTTATTACCTTGCTAATTTATGATCGTTTTTACAACCAACAGAGAGAACAAAAGATGTTGTTAGGGTTGGTTCCTCAAAAGTCTGGGAATGCTTGGCAAACTGTACTTTCCCTGCCTTCCCAGCTTCAGTAGTGGAAAATTCTGTCTGCTGGACTATCAGGAGAGCTTGATCATCAGATTAACTAACAATAATGCAAGCTGGGCTGGAAGGGGAATTGGCAGCATGATTTTCAGCTGCAAACCATTCATTTTCCAAGAAAGCAGATGGTTTGCTGAGAATGCTTTGCTTTAACCCCAAGAACTACAATCTCCTGTCTCACAGGAGCTCTTCTTACCTTTGGAAGCCTTGCCCACACTTGTCTGTTCTTACGTATGGTTGCTTACCCTGTGTAACAGCAGAGATCTCACTCTCATTGCAAAAACAACCCATTCTTTGGCTTTCAGTGGCCAGTGCTGGATGCAAAGCCCAAGGAAGGCAAAAGACAATGTACCTGACCTCTGTTATTTAGCTGAGCTGCGTGCCATAGGCTGTGCTTTCAAATTCCTGTAGTTAAAGGTGTGCCTAGAAGGCATCTCCCTGCCCAGGGAATGTCTGGCCCAATTCAGCAATACTGTACAATCAGCAAAGCTCATGGAAAGAGGTACAGGTGGAAAGATGACTGTGGGTGTAATGAGGTGGTGAACTGCCCTATGACACAGTTTGTCCTCCATTTGGTGATATTAAATCCAGGGATGGACTATCAGAGTAGGGGTGGGAAGGAAAGAGGTACAGGACATGACTCACTGACCTCAGCAGTTCTTGGTAGGTGTGGTAGCAGAAAGAAGGAAGGAGCAACATTTTTATACCAACTGCAACACACCACCTTGGAGGTTGCCTGCTTTGCATGTTTTGCCTCATTTCCCAGGAGCTGCTTTCATCAAATTTGCTTGCTGATACTGTATGAAATAAGATTTTTTTTTCTTAAGAGAGACACCAAACAGATTTTTCTTTGATGGGCCATGGGCAAGATGAGCAAATGCAAACCTGAGCAGTGCAAAATGTAGGACATGTCCAGGAGTGGAGGTTAAAAACTCTGTCCACTCCATGCCAAAAGCCAAGGAAGCAGAATCTGAAAGGAGAGAAGTGGGGTGCAGAGTAACTAGTGGACAGTATAGTGGCCGTGGGGGAGCAGAACTCAGAGCCATGAAATCAGCTAAGGCAGCATTTAAACATTGAAGTCTGTAACAAAAAAATGCTCACAGGCAGGGCAGAATGAACCCCCCNTTTTTTTTTTTTTTGTTATGGTTTGGGCTATTATTCCTGTCTCATAGGAGCAAATTTAGCCTTGCAATATCAATGATCTAATGTAAAATATGTATGGAAAGGACGTATCGAGCTTTGAGCTTTTTCAGACAGGTGGGTGATAGGCAACTTAACTGCTCTGAACTCAGGGTAGCATGGCAAATATCAAGCTTTTACCTGAAGAGAAGCAGCCTCCTAAAGGTGCCAGAGCTGCTGAGATCTACCTTAGACTTACAAAAAATGTCAAATCTAACCCATTTTTTAGAACTAAGCATCTTTCTCGTGCAGCAGCCAAGGAGTCAGAACAGTTTAAGAGCATCTGGGAGAAGATGAGGGCTCAGTTTCCTGCACTCGTGCTTTCAAGTATGAAAGCAATGGAACACTCGTAGAAATCAAAGATGGAGATTAATAGAATGTATAATGGAATTTTTTATATATATCAGAACATGAAAAAATTATTTAGATGGGTGGGTTTCTCACTATATCTCACTAGGACATACTGATGCTATTAATAAATGTAATATTCAAGATCAATTTAAAGTATTTCCTTATGTAAGGTATTACAATCAGCCTGTGGAAGTCATTGCTTTAGGATGATATTTAAGTAAAACATTTCTTAGAACACCAAAAGAGATGCAAGATTCACAGAAGTGGCAAGAATACAGCTATTGCAATTGAAAAGATTTTTTTCAAAAAGATTAGGATAGATTAAACACCATGCTGTCCTATTCCAAAGCATAAGACAAACATTTTGCATGAAATTTGATTACTTAATTAGCCTCATAATTGGCCATAGAAATTTTAAGACTGAATTTCCAAGCACCTCATATTGGCAAATATTCTTTTGTTTTAAACCATGAATTATTTCCTACCTATATCCATTACTGGCTGTATTTTGCACGTAGTTACTCTTAAGTAACAAATTTTTTAAGTAATGCAGTTTTACAGTTGAAGATATTGGTAGGTCATACACAAATAGTTTTCAAAATTATAGAAACTTCTGTTAAATCTTGACTTGTATTTATCTTAACATAGAACTTTTAAAAGAAAGAAAGAGGAGGATGGAGACAGATAAAAAGAGAAAAAGAGAAAGAGAAAGAAAGAAAGATGAAAGAAAGAAAAAAAAAAGAAAATACAAACACTACAATACAAAACACTTTAGAATTTAAAAATATTTCTGGTGTCTAAGAAAGTTAATCAAATTAAAGTATAAAATGAGAGACGTCCATTCAACTATCAATGAGTTTCCAATAATTTGTATAAATATCTTCAATGTCTGACCATTAACTTGTTTCAGAAACAGCACATTTCAGCCACTCTACTGAAATCCAGAATAGGATTTTAAAGGTCAGTCTTCACTTTCACTAGAATTCAATACTCAGTCTATTAATAAACGTGAATTTGCCAAGCAAATAGATATACAATAAACAGAAGTGGCTATTAATAGTTATAAAAAGACTTTCAACATTACTTCAGTTGTTTATGAATGATTTAAGAAAGAATAAAAGTTGTAAGAATATGGCACTGAGCAAAGGAAAAGTAAGTAACATTAAGATAACAATTTTTTTACCTGTATCTGAAGTTTCTGAAGCAAAATGTGCTCCTTCCTTGGGCAACACCTCGGCATAAACCACCTCACTTGCCATTTTGATCTGCTTTCAGATCTGCAATCAAAATGGTCTCACTGAAGTACCATCCCTATTTTTGGCCTCCCCCCAACACACCACATTAGGTCAAAACAAGTGTTTAGGTGCCTGTAAAACGGAAGGAAACTAGAAACATTTTTTTTTTTTCAAATGTAAATTCTCACCTTGTAGCTTTTGACAAACAGTTCTTAATTCTTAGTCCCTTCTGTTGGTGCATGTTCTATTAAAGACAGCATAGCTGCAATTTTGATCAACTTTCTCATAAACTGGGACCTTCAGCCCACACAGAACTTTCATTTGGAGCTTGAGATGGCAACATGCTAAGTATGTTGATATCCTCTTCAAATCAACTGGACACTAAATTATTTCAACTCAGCGTGTGATTATTAGATCGCTCAGTTCGTCATTTTCAGATCACTTCCCCCTAAACTTTGATATTTCAGGATTGAAACCAGAAAGCAACAACATGGGGGAGAACAGAGAAAATATCTGATAGTGCTGAAAAAACTCATTTCAAGACTTCAAAAAGAATGTTTTTTTTCCCCTGGATTTTTTTTTAATTTCATACAGAATAAAATTAATTTTAAAAGTTGCATTTTAAAATGCTACTATAAGGCCAACTTTCTTTTTTTCAATTCAGATTTTCCTTCCTATACAAATTTCTAATTTTGGGGGGTTTATGGGAGCTTAAAATGATATTAAAAATTATATGATTAAAAATGATTTCAATGATATTTGAAATCTCCTCACAGAGGAACTTCTGCTCTTCAATCAGCTCTACACCACATGCTAGTCCTCATATCCCAGAGACATTATTAAACTCAGAATTAAACCAAGGCTGAGTCTGACCTGTGATTCCTCTGCATGTTGGTCATCAAATTTTCTCATTAAAGACGGGCAAGGAGGTTCTTTGGAGTTATCATGGTGCTAAGTCAAGAAGTGCAATATTTTGCTCTCTTGGGACCAGCCGTAAAAGGATGAACAACAATTTGGCATCTTCAGCTTAAATCATTGACCTGTTTTGAGAATGAGCTTTCACAGTCCTGGTAACTAAAAGACTCTGTNCAAACATCCCTAGATGAGGCGTGTGTGTGCTTATGGGAGCAGTGTAACAGCAGCACTTCATAAGGAAACTACTTTTTGTTTGAAGGATCTTTAGGAAAGTGTAGTTTCCAGCATGTGCCACCCTAACAACTCACCCATGTCATGCACAAATGCTGCTGTGACACCAGGATCCTTGTCTGGGTGCTCTGCACTGCACAGGACCATCAGCTGTGCTCAGTTCTCCCAGCAAATATATGACCTGTGCTCTTGCTCATACTATGTAATAGCACATGCTTGCCAAGGACTGGTAGATGCAATAGGATGATTGCAGGTGAATCTGCATCTGACATCGTGCCATCCTGCAGGCCCTAGGGAATGAAAGAATTTGCATGCTAAGGGTATTTTTAGTAGCTCTGGCCCATCATGAATGGCCTAGTTCATGTTCATGATTCAGGAGTCTTCCTCTTGAGAGAGGGGGTTTCTGGCAAGGCAGACAAATACCATCAGGTTGATCATTATTTATGCACCTGACAAAGTAACTGGTGGAGTGGTGACATGCAAAGGTTTTAGCTTGGAGCCAGAGCCTGTCCTTCAGCAGCTGCTTGGGACACTGCAGGAATGGAGGACGTACCTTCCTCCTGGTGCCTCCTTCAGCTGGCCCCTCCTGTCAGGAAAAATTCAGGGGCCATTCCCCTGACCTTTCAGGAGAAGGTGATAGGACCATGCAGGTACCTATTTCTCTTTACTAATTGAAAAATAGAAGTTAATAAACAGCTTAGATTTAGGCACCTGAAGAGCAGATTTCAGGGTTGGTGAATTTCTGTTCAAAGGAACATGGAATCATAGAATGGTTTGGATTGGAAGGGACCTTAAAGATCATCCAATTCAACCCCCCTTCCAGATGCAATATCCATCCATTTCTAATTCCAGCATCCTACCTTTGCCTTAGCAGGTAGGTGATGATTCAGTTGAAAAAGACGTGTTTTGAAGAAAACTCTTTACTTGGGCAAAATAACATGAGGGAGGGATTTGTGTTGGTATTAAACTGTGATGCAAAGGTAGACTAAATTTATTTATTGTGACATCTAAAGCTTTTGAAGACACCTGGAGAAAGGAAGAAAGAGGCTCTGGAGGCATGGAAGCCATGGATGTTTGATCACTGTTTTCCATCCTGTGTATTAATAGTTGCCCAGCACTGGCAAAATTACTTTGTTGGTGGCTTTGGGGAGAGCATGTAAAGATGTACCTGTCATCAGAAGAATATTTCAAGAGTTTGGGAGAAGTTTTTTCCTCTTAAATTAATCCTTTGCATTTTAATAACTGAAAATAGTCACTAGATGTCTCTACTGCACTGTACTGCTCATTTTTTTTAAAGTGTATGAGTTGCCTAAAGTAACTTGTCAGAGACAGGTAGAGTGTGAAGGAGAAAGAAGCCTGGAAGATAAAAAAGGAGTAGATGAGAAGGGTATTGGCTACAGGGGTGGTTTCTGGGAGAAATTGCTGGAAGCTTCCCCCTTGTCTGGCAGAGCCAATTCCAGCTCCAGGATGGACTCACCCTGGCCAAGGCTGAGCCCATCAGGAATAATAGTAACACCTCTGTAATAACATATTTAAGAAGGAAAAAAAAGGTTATTGTGCAGATGAAATTGCAGCCTGGGAAGAGGCTATTTGAGAGAGGAGGAGGGATAAGGCAGTTTGGGGCTCTTGGCTGTTATACCTTGGATTCCCTCTGGGATTCTGAGACAAAAAGGCAATTAAGAATTGCCTAGAATAAACTGCACTTAGGTACAACTACAGATTTTGAGGTGTGTTTGTCTAGGCTGAAACAAGCTATTTTCTGTTACCAAAGACCTTCCCCAAGCAGGCAGTTTTCAGAGATAATTTTTATTGTTACAAAAAAGATTTCACTTGAGATCAGCAGCTTTCAGGCAGCACAAGCAGCTGTTTTGCCAGTCAGTGATATTTGCACACAGACGCTCTCCTTCAGCTTGTTCTGAAGTTGCTGTTCAGGTTCAGGTGCTGAGGGCACATAATATTTGTACACAGAAAGCTAAAAAGGGAGTGTAAGAGTGCCCAAGCCTATATTAAATAAACAAGTATTTCAACAACTAACTTATTTCTAAACCGAGTTGGGAAGGTCTAAATATTTAGTCTTGAGTGATTCCTTGAAGTTCAGCAGAATTGTCATTTTTCTCAGGTTCATGTGTAAGTTGCATAAGAACTCTTGAAACAGATCCCTTCTTTGCAAATATCCCATTTCAGCTACTTTCCAGCCATGCATGGTAAACCTAAAAAATAGAAGACACTTCTGAGAGACATCAATCTCAAAGCCCCAAATCATTCAAATTGTCTTTAGTCACCAGTTATTTCTATCGAGAGATCTTTGGACATAATCCTGTTTCACAGAATCACAGAATATTCTGAGTTGGAAAGGACTCACAAGGATCATTTTAGTCCCGCTTTTAAGCGAATGACCCATACAGGCATTAAACCCATGACCTTGCTGTTATTAAAATCATGTTCTAAACAACTGAAAACTCTCTAGAAATCTGTAAGTTATAGGGATTTACCATATCTAGAGGGTTTAGGGTTCAAAAACTGCAGTCATTGTAACGCCCATCAAAGCTACATAAAGCTTTCTGAGATTTTGATGTTCCCAAAGCTGAAAAGGGTGAACATCACAGATCTCCTGACAAGGCAGGTCTGCAGGACTCATGTTCAAGAGGGAAAAAGAGGTGGTGAAGTTGAAACTGTCTCATGGGTAGCACCACAGCAGCCAGGCAGCTGGGCTGTCCCTTTGCATGACACAGTGATGGTGGCTGCTGGGGCAGGGCTCTGACAGAAGCTGCTGCAGGAGATTTTCCCCTGTGTCAGGGCTATTTACACCCATAGACACCTTTCTTCCTTCCCTTGTTGACCCCCATACCCCTGAGGATTCCTGGAGGAACCCCTGACAATCCCTCGGGATGGGGGTCATGTAGCATTTAGTGCAGGAACAAATAGACACGTGGGAACTGTGCTTGAGGTCTTATTCTCCAACTTCCCATCCCCTTTGTAGGGATTCCTGCTGTAACAAAGAGAGGACCAGCTGGAAATAAATGCAGGTTAAAGAACTTGTGCTGACTGTGACATGGTAAGTGCTGCAAATGGAAAGTCTGAGAATAGATAAAAGGAGGGCAATTTATCAAGATCAGAGAAATTTTTAAGCCCAGATCTCAAGGCTTCACCTCTGACCTTGTACCAATGGATCTGCCAGCCAGCCCTGATACAGCTAGAAGGCTGGGGATGGGACAGGCAGAGCTCATCTCAACCCTGGCAAGGAGAAAACAGAAGCTGCCCATGTGTAGACTTTACCTCCACTTCCTGCAGCAACCATTTTCATGTTACTCAGACACTTAAAGGTTGCTGAAACCACAGTGGCATTTGCTGGTGGCTCAGATCAGGTCATCTAAAAGCTTTCTCGGGCACTATTTGCATTCTTTTTCTTAAAATCATCCACAGATAAGAGGTGGCTACTAAATGTGGACCTATTTCCCAGGAAGAAAGCTTCAGAAGGAGTTGCTTAGGAAAGGAGCCTGCATACAGCTCTGGAGCCCTTCACAGGACATGGACCTGTTGGAGTGGGTCCAGAGGAGGTCATGAAGATGCTCTGAGGACTGGAGCACCTCCCCTACAAAGACAGGCTGAAACAATTGGGGCTGTTCATTCTGTAGAGGAGAAGGTTGTGTGGAGACCTCATAGCAACACTCCATCAGAAGGAGGCCCACAAGAAAAATGGAGAGGGACTTTTCACAAGGGCATGTAGTGACAGGACAAGGGGCAATGGCTTCACACTGACAGAGAGTAGGTTTAGGTTGGATACAAAGAAGAAATTCTTCCCTGTGAGGGTGGTGAGACCCTGGCACAGATTTCCCAGAGAAGCTGTGGCTGCCCCATCCCTGGAAGTGTCCAAGGCCAGGTTGGATGGGGCTCTGAGCAACCTGGGATAGTGGAAGGTGTCCCTGCCCATGACATGGGAGTGGAACTGGATGATCTTTAATGTCCCTTCAACCCAAACCATTCTATGATTCCGTAACATAACACATTACTCCAGGCTGCTTTGCACAAGGCAAAATTAGGATGGAAGCTGCAGAAGAAACCCAATGGCAGAGTAAAAGGTGGAAAAAGAGCCTTGTGACCATAGTGCTGCAGACAAGAAGGAAGGGTTTTGAACTTGTGAACATCTATAACCTGGTGAGAATCTGCCAAGATTTGCAGAATTTGTTTCTTCTTATTTTTGTTCTGACTGTATGAGAGCATCTACATTCTATTAAAGCACCTTTAGTGTCCTTTGATCTATATCATAAAATCTCTAGGTAGCTTCCTGCCTCTTTAAATGGTGTCAATGCCACTTACAGGAATTTTGATCTTCATTTACATGAACCATGTTTTGAAGTGGAATTTTCAGAAGTGTGGCTTTACTACCTGTTGTGCTGTAATGATGTTCACACCACCATTAAAATGCTTACAAAAGTAAATGTTGATGCATTTCCGAGTTAAATACATTCATTTTTCCAACACATAATTGTGTTTGTGATAACAAACTACTCAGATCTGCTAAAACCATAGTTGTTTTTACGGCATGTGAAGAGGTTTCTCAGATGTGAAGGCCAACCATTGCAAAAAGTCTCCACCAGTTGTGTAACCAGAAACTCGAAGTTCTTGTGGTTCAGGATTTTCACATGACTTTTATAGTTTATGGGAGACATCATCGACTTAACAGAGTATTACAGCATCTGGAAATTGGAGTCTGGCTTCACAGCTAGGAGAACAAAATAGGATGGTGAAAGGTTTCACTCAAAATAACAGTGGAGCTTGTGATCACCTGTTCCCAGGTCTTCCCAGGAATGCTGAACATCTGCAGTTCCAACTGTTTGGAGAGACAGCTGTAGGAGGCACCAATGTGAAGCTTTGCTCAAATGCTGGGGCTTCTTCTTCTCTCTGTAGGCTGCTCAACTGCACAAAACATCACATGTGACATGCATGGCTCCCTCTCTTCAAAACTGTCAAGAGCAGAGGCACATCTGACTGTAAATCCCAGATTTACACCAGGAAGCAAGAAATACAGAAATTTAACACCATGCAGCCAGTGTTTCAGAGAGGGAAGCACATAACTTACCAGAAGTCACATCCCATCCCTGATGTGATGCTTCAAACCTCTGTGTAAACACAGGAATGGTGCATCTGCACATGGTGTAAAGTGGTGCCAAATCAGAAGAAACACTTAACTCTTCAAAGACACCTGCAGTGTAGGGTGCTACCCTCAAAACAACAACACTGAGACTGGCTTTGTTTTACAGGAGGCCTGATGCAAATTTAATTCCATCCAGAGCAATTAGATAAGGCATAAATTCAGTATAGGCAATATATTCTTGGAGAACCGACAGCTTAGGCAATGCTGCCAGTGGTGCTATGAAGCCAAAAGAGAAAATCCTCTATGAAATGTCCTTTTCATTATCCTTAAGTTAAATTGTTGACATCTAGAAGCACTTATTATCCATCCTCAGGCATTTCTTAATATAATTGCTGAATTTCAAAGAATAGGTACGAACATTATAAGCCAACGAAGATTCATAATGGAAAAAGATTATAACTCTCAGCAGAGGATATGGGAATTCCTATGTGAAACTTTATTCTAAATGTCAGCTCCAGTAACACAAATTCTGGGGAGCTCATTTGTGTTTGTGGTAATATGGAAGGATGTCACACTTCTTGAGACTTCAGCTAATGGCCAAAATGAATTGAATTGGAGGGGGAAAAGGGCCACTTTGGAAGTGTCTATGGAAAGCTACCTTTCAAAAAACTGTAGTTCTCAACCTGCTCTATTAGCCATATTTCTGAATAGTTTTGCATAGGAGCAATCTCTCAGGCCCTAACTTAGTACGACAATTAATGAAATACAAAGCATTATGCAGCAAATATATCACAGAATCATAGAACATCCTGAGTTGGAAGAGACCCACAAGGACCATCAAAGTCCAGCTCCTGGCCCTGCACAGGACACCCCAGAAATGCCACCATGTGCCTAAGAGTGTTGTCCAAACACTTCTTGAGCTCTGTCAGCCTTGGGGCTGTTATCTGATGTTACTCCATTCACTATTACCCATTTTTTGTTTTCTTTATTATGTTTTCATATTCAATTTCAAAGAAATTATAGTCCTCTCTTTTGCTCGATTTCAACCCCTGCGTTTTTGTAGGCTGGCTTCTTGCTGTTCATACCCTTTCTTGCCTGATTGTTTAGCTCTGCCATCACCCTCTGGATCTATCATGTCAGTAAAAGGAATATGAATATCCTTCCAAAATAAGGAAGAAACGCAAAAGTTTTTGACTTGGATTTACAACACCATATTGCCAAGAAAGGATGCTTGTTTGCATTTCCCAGAATGGCTCTTTTTTTCAGTTAAAACCTATACTGGACTTCACAAAAGAAAAGGAAGTGCTATAGCATTTCATATATGCATGTAAGTGGCTTTGAAGTTTTCTTGCTGGTGAAATAAAATCTGAAGCGTGAAGTCTGGCTGAGTAACAAGAAGCAGGATGAAAGACAAAGCCGGTTCTCTGAATGTGCAAAAATAAGAGGAACTAGGTTTGTGATCTTTAAAAACACTATGCACACCAACTGTAAGTACACACATACTCAGAAAATTCCATGCAAACAGTATGTTTAAATCTAAACATGCCTCTGTTTGCCTGGATTGCTCCCCTGGCTTGGGCTTTGGGGCCAAATTGCTTCATCCTTCTGTTGATACAGTGATCTACATTTTCAAGGCTTCTGATTGTCTCTTACCTTCTTCCCTGCAACGTTGGTTATCAATTTCTGCTGCAAACCAGTGAACAGCCTTGAGCTTAACTTAACTGACAAACTTATTTAATAAACAGTTCTATGTTCTTTCCTCCAGCCTCTGCCACAGCTGGAACACACTGCCTGTAAATAACTTATTCCTTGAATTCCCTCTGGTACTTTCCCAACGCTGCTCTCTGCTTGTGTGGCACTAAAACCTCAGTAATAACTTAGGAAGTAGTGGTTTAGCCTTCCTATGTCCTTCATGCTCCTCCATTTTCCTTCTTTATCTATCTCTTTGGCATAAACTTTTGTGGAATTCCATAAGAAGCTTTGACATGATAAAATCATGATCATGTCATATATTTGTAAGGTACACACTGTTCCAGGACAGTGTTGCTGCAGCACCCAAAATTAAAAACAATGAAATCCTTGTTATAGATTAATGTCAAAACCCCAGATCCTTGAAAATACTGTAACAAGAAGGGCTTCTCAAAGATTAATATTTTGCTGCTGTATAGGATTTAGTGTGCATGTTATTTAGCTGTGCTATATATACATATCTATTAATTGCTTGGCTAATTTGGAGGTGGATGAGAGGAGTGTTACTCCTTTTACACTGACATGCTGGATTTACTTTCCTTGGGTGGGGTTTCTGCAATCTTTATGTGTAAAACTTTATGAGTAAAACTTTATGTGTAAATCTTTATGTAGATATGTGAAAACATTTCCACCTCTTCTCCAAACTTGCAAAAACTAATTTGAGAATGTAAACGGGATTTAGTGCAAGTGAAGCAAAAGACTGTAATATTGAGGTGGAGGATGAAAAGAGTTACACAGAACTTAATTTCAAAGTAAGGAAGAGAAGCTCCAGTAAAAGTGAGCACTTAAGCATTCATGGCTTGCCTTTGGGCTTGTTCTGTTGTAACAAATATATTTGAATTATCATAAAACCCCACAGATCTGCCAAAACTTTTGTCAGTGCTACTGAAGTTGCCAATGATATCTGTCAGTATACAGAGAAATAAGATGGAAAGTGGATAAAATGCAGTACTAATAGTAACACCAGGCTTGGAGTACTGGTGGTGAGAGTCTCAGTACAAAATGGAGACTGAGAGACAGAGCCATATAAACGTGAAGCAGTAGCTGACAGCAAGTTTGGCCATTTTAGTTTGGCCATTTTAATTTACTCTGAGGTTTTTGGTTGGGGTTTTAATTTTTTTTTTCTGTTAGGTTTTTTGTGTATGTGTGAGGATTGTGTGTATGTGGGTTTTTGTTTGTTTTTGGGTTTTGTTAGGTTGTTTTGTTTTGCTTTGATTTGTTTTGCTTTGGTTGGTTTTGCTTTGGTTTTGTGCAGCAGTCACAGGTAAAAGGAAATTAAGACTAACTTAAATTAAAACTGTTGAGACAGGAACTTACTGTCCACTAAGCTCTTTTCAACAACTTCTGGGGATTTTGTCAAAAGCGTCAGCAGCAGCAAGGGACAGAATGCAAAGATATATACTGGAAGCTTATATACTTGAAGAGATATACTTTCAAGCTTCTTCTGCTAACCTTAATTTCTTTTAAGTGTCCCAGGGAAAGGCTTCTCAGATCATAAAAACCCAATCCTCAGAGAACTTAGGCATCCAGTTTCCAAACAGTTAATCTGCTCTTATTCTCAGTTCATGAGAAATCCAAACTGCACGTTTATGTAAGAACAATTTTTAACAGAAACAAACCCAAGAGCCAACATCTGTTACTCAGCATAGCAGGATAAATTGCGTGCAGTTTTATTGATGTAAATTGTGCCAATTTGTCTCTTATTACAACTTACCTGAGAACTCCTGGAGCGGGTCCAGCAGAGGCCATGGAAATGATTCAGGGACTGGAGCATCTCTCTGAGGAGGAAAGGCTGAGGGAGCTGGGGCTGTTCAGCCTCCAGAGGAGACACAGAGGGAGCTCATCCCTGTGTGTCAGTGTGTGCAGGGAGAGGGCAGAGGATGGACCAGGCTCTGCTTGGGGGTCCCAGCAATGGGACAAGAGGCCACGGGCACAAACTGATGCCCAGGCAGTTCCACCTGAACATGAGGAAGAACTTCTTCCCTGTGCAGTGACTGAGCACTGGAACAGATTACTCTTGTGCTCTGGGGTGGCCCTGCTGGAGCAGGGAGGTGGGACCAGATAACCCACTGTGGTCCTTTCCAACCTGACCCATCCCATGATTCTGTAATGAAAACCTTGTAAATAGTGATACACTTAAGGTTGAAATGGATTTCTTGTTCTTCTGGAATACTTTTTTTATACTTCCTCGTTTTTTCTTATGCAAGATCCATGCAACACTGGGCACTCCTGTCAACACCCTGCTTCAGACTTACTCTCCTTCTCCAGTTCCACTGCTGCAGTCAGCTGTTAACAAGTGATACAGGCTGTACTAATTCCAAGCAATACTTGGAATTCTAGCCAAGCAATACTTGATCTTACTGTTCACCCTGACTCACTGTTTGCTGCTCAAACCAGACTCTTACATGTCAATCACAAGGCTTTTCTTTAGTTTAATCATCCCTTCAATGCAAGTATCATCATTTAGGGGCTATATCACCTGCATTCTTATAGCAATCTGTTCTGAGTCCAGTGTGATAGTCTTTGAATCTTGAAATTATATGTTCAAGAAAAATGAACTCATGGTTTTTTTCCTGCCTTCTGGGAAAAAAATGTAAAGATATCACATACTTGTGAGAAATAAGTTTAGAGAGCACTGGAAGTTTTGTGGAAGGAAGTGTTCATTGTACTTTATTCTTGCCATTGGGTATTAATTCCAATATATTCTGGAAGAATTGTAAGCTGATGATCAAAGCCATCCTTTGTCCATTCTGTCTGCACAACTTATAGATGATCAGGCTTTTACAACAGGTCTGCTTCCAGTGCCACAAATAGAAAGAAAACTATTCCCCAAAAGCACTGTGACATTAAATAAATACATGAACGGCCAAGGGACATGTAACTCTACATGTGTGTGTGCATTTACAGAGAATGCTCTGGAATATAGGGAAAGAAGGAAAGTGATGCATGTGGATTCAGATCTTACTTTGTGAAGCAACATCCTGCAAACACATGATGTGTCAATGGTCAGCCTGGCCTAGATCATGGTTTAAACCCAGCCAGCAGCTCAGCCCCACTCGCTCCCTCCCACCCAGGGGAATGGGGAAGAGAACCAGAAGAGTAAACATGAGAAAACTCGTGGGTTGAGATAAAGACAGTTTAACAGATAAAGCAAAAGCCACACGCACAAGCAAAGGCAAAACAAGGGATTAATTCACTGCTTCCCATGGGCAGGCTGGTGTTCAGCCATCCCCAGGAGAGCCAGGCCCCATCACGTGTAACGGGGACTTGGAGAGACAAAATGCCATAACTCCAAATGTCTCCCCTTCTTCCTTCCTCGCCCCACTTTATGTGCTGATCGTGGTCTGGGATATCCCTTTGGTCAGTGGGGCTCAGCTGTCCCTTCCCAACCCCTTGTGCACCCTCAGCCTCCTCACTGGTGGGGTCAGGAGTGGAAAAGGTCTTGATGCTGTGCAAGTGCTGCTCAGCAAGAACTGAAACATCCCTGTGTTATCAACACGGTTTCCAGCACAAATCCATAATAGCTCTTATGGATGAAATTAACTCTAATAACTCCCATAACGTACCAGATGTTATATATGCATACTAATATATAAATATATATGTAAGGGATAATATACCATGTAGGGACTTACCCAGCATATTGTGTTCCACTGCATTTGCATTGACTCAGGACCTGTTCACTCAGTCACAGCTCTGTGGTCACACCCAGGTGACCTACAAATGTTCCAGCACCTCTGCTATGTTTCAGCTTGCAGAGACATCCTCTGTTGTCCATACCAAAAGGGGCTACAAAAAAGAGGGAGAGAGACTATTTACAACTATTTACAACTATTTATAACATCACCAAGAACATGCTACCTGTGGAAGCAGGCTCACAACTTCAATCCTTTGAAGGAAAACTAACTCAGAACACAAGAGTGCAGGAAAGCAGAGAAGACAATGTGGCAGTGTGCTGGAAGGGGTGTTCAGCAGCTCCTTCCTGACACAGCGTCACCAAACTGCTCAGGAGACTGAGCACATCATCCTGTCCACATATTCACCCCACCACTGCTTAGCAGTGAAAAATGCTAACAGGGGAATACATGGCACTCAGAATACATAATTGGCAGAGCAACTTCTTTGGGAATTACCCTGAAGTCCAAAAAAGTGTTGACATGCTCAAAAAAATCCAAAACCCTGCACAGGGAGGAAACGCATCTCATAGGCTTCTAGCCCTGTCTGCTTCCCACCTAATCCATGTCCCACTTGCTGAATGTGAGGCTGCTGCTGTTCAGTTTGCAATTTGCAGGACTGCTGCTTCACTGAGTTTTTTGGTTGGTTTTTTTTTTCTTTATCTTGGTGAATTCATGGCTTTGCTCTGCAAATGGCATCTTTTTTTTTTTTGCTGCCATGTGGGATAACAATGCACAGACTTTCATTTATGGCAATAGGTGTCTCTGGTTTCAGCCCTATCTCTGATTGTGCCTTCTGGGTTCTGCTCTTGCACCTCATCTTAAATACAGGCTCTGCTGTGACACAGCTGAGGGTTAGAATTGAAACCCAAACTGCACATTTACTCATGGGACTCACTCAGTTTAGCCTGGAAGTCTCTCAGCTTTTGGGAAGTACAAAGGTCCGTTTTATTGTCAGATCAGCAGTTCTCCAGAATGTGCACCACGAGGCAGCAGAAATCCCAGCCTGAGCTGCCTGTTCTGTGGCAGGAGGTGCTGAGTTCTGCTTTGCTGAACTCTGCTTTGCAGCCCACATTGCTGTTTTCAATCTCCTTTTGCCTCTGCACGCAATGAAGGACACGCTGTCACACCCACAGAAGGGGTGTCACCTGCAGTTGTCACCACAGTTACCCTGTGCTCAACTGGAACTGGTAAACACTGACACCAGAACAGCACTAAGTGACATTACTCAGGCATGACAGTTACAAGTGGAGGGTCAAGGTGCACTCAGGAGAACATGTCAATAACGTGAGCTTGCATCCCTTTTCCTACCTCAGCAAATGTTGAGCAAGCCCTGGTATTTTATGGGCCTCACCAGCATTAGGGTACTGTGAGCTCTGCATATTAATCAGGCGCCTGAGGGTATTTAGTCTGGAGAAAAGGAGGCCCAGGGGGACCTTATCACTCCCTGACAGGAGGGTGTTGATCTCTTCTCCCAGGTAACAAGCAACAAGGCAAGAGGAAATGGCCTCAAACTGCACCGGGGAAGTTCAGGTTGGACATCAGGAGGAATTTCTTCACACAAAGGGTCTGGGATTGGAAGGGGCTGCCCAGGGAGGTGGTTAAGTCGCCATCCCTGGAGGTGTTCAAGAAACAACTGGACATGGCACTCAGAGCTCTGGGCTGGTGGACAAGGTGGGGATCAGTTACAGGTTGGACTTGATAATCTTGGAGGTCTTTTCCAACCTAAATGAGTCAACAATTTTGGTATCTGGGCCACTTTTGTTTTCCCTAGGAGTAACAAACCAAAATGACTATGACATCTAAATGTGAAAAGATCACAGTG
The DNA here is from genome assembly GCA_013390005.1 of Calyptomena viridis. Lineage (NCBI taxonomy): Eukaryota > Metazoa > Chordata > Aves > Passeriformes > Eurylaimidae > Calyptomena > Calyptomena viridis. The sequence continues at coordinate 577,064 of WEIV01016281.1, read as the reverse complement.
GGGGTATGACTGGGCTGAATCAGGCTCTGCTTCTGAAGCATTTGTTCTGCATTTTGGCATTTCAGTAGACAGCAATGTGTTGTCACAAGAAAAAGGTGTGTTCACGTTCTGGAGATATTAATACAGTAAAAGTGCATCTCTGACAAAGCAGAATTCTTCCTTCATGACAATGGTACAGCACTGCAACAGGTGCCTGTGGGATCTCTGCCCATGGGAATTTCTAAAACTTGCCTGGACAAAGCCCTGAGTGACCTGATTTAGCTGTGGAATCAGTCCTCCTTTGAGCAGGGGTTGGATGAGACATTTCCATCATCCTTATCAGCACTGGGCCATTTTGCTAACAAAGATGTCTTGGTTCTACAATGGTCTTTTCTTACAACAGCCTGGGTTTTTTCTTCTGGAAGTGCTGTTGGCTGAGACATCAGACTTGGTGTCCCAGAGCTGAGTATTCATAAATAAAGCTAGAATTTAAAATTAAAACAACAGAAAATAATTAAAACACAGAGCTAAAACTATTAACCCTAAAGAAAATACTTAGCAAATGACAATTCTGTGGCAGTCCACTATCGGCTTTAAAACTGAGAAAAAAAATTATAGTTTTCCATTAGGAAAGAGAAAATTCAAGGAAATTGTCTTGCAAAGGCATCTACTTATCTATTCCTTCTAAAAATTAAAATTCACCTTCCTTTTCATTATCTGTCCTTACAGTGAGCACAGCATGTAGACTTAAAATCCAAAATGAGAACCGCTTATGGCTATTTAGAAGTTTGCTCTGGAAAATAACTCTGCAGATTCCTAATTTACTTCAGGCAAGTAAGAATCTGCTCAGCCAGAAAAGATGTAGCTGCCTGGTCTGCACTGCACACTTCACAAGTTTGCTCTTCTGTCTGAAAATGTGTTTTTCAGAGGAGAGGGGAAGACATTTTCCCTTAAAATAGAAACACTGTTTTTTTCCACTCATTCAAGACGACATTGACTATACATGATTACATCTTGGTGGTTTCGACTAATTTAGGAGGGAGTCATATGAGAAAAGACTGCTTTTTTCCCCCCCATCTCAGAGCCTAAATATCCTGCTGTAAAGGATGATGAGAAGTTCAGGGGGAAGCAATGGAAACTGATTCAATCAAATGACAAGTTCTGCTTCACGTTAAGATTAGCGATATGGCTGCTAAGTAGGTGTCCATGAAACAAACCTTATCAGTATCCAGTTCACAGTATCAATTTATCACTGTTAGACATGTTGCTTATAAATTGTACTCAAGCAGCACTTCTGAGTAATCTGTTCCATGACTATCAAAGGTTCTTTTTTTTTCCCCCTAAACCTTTTTGTTTCTGCACTTAACACTGTTACCAGCGCTGAACATCGGAGGGGAAAAGATCAGCAATGTAAGATTACAAACTCAAGCTTTTTGGTTTTTATTTTTAAGTCCTGTTGAATGCAACAAAAACTGCAGACAGGCTCTATCACATAATAGAAACGTTATTTTCAATTGACACACGTAGGTTTGTAGAGCCTGTTGAGGGAATTTTCTAGGTGGGAATAAGGCACAAAACCAACAGTGTTTTAGCAGGAAATGTCAGGACTGTGCTTGCACAGTGCTGTGTGCTCTGAAATGCATTTTTAGGTTGAAAAAGGTCTTTAAGCTTCAATTAAAATCTGTGAGGCAAAAACACTGTCATCAAAATATCCTGCAGCAAACATGGAGGTCCTGAACAAGGAGTTAAAGGCAATTCAGGCTTCCCACCTGTGGAATTGCTGGGTCAAGTAGGGAATAGTTCAAGCAACTTAGGAATAGCAGCTCCAGTATTGAAACATTCTCATAAAAAGCATCAATCATATTACTTTCAATTTTATTTTGAGTTAATTTTAATGCCTCATCAATACCATCTAAATCCAGTTGTTAAACCATTAAAGTACTTTGTGGGTGGAGCAGGTTAGAATTTGAGTTACATTTTTATAGCTGTGTAGTTGCAGTTACATTAACCCCAAAACATCATATATTGATATATATCTTGCTTATCTTTCTTTTAGGTGAATAGGCTGTGTAAGATCATGGACATAAGCATAATACAGCCACAACACAGGCTGCACTGCTTTAGCTCTTCTCATGAGAACCAGCAAACCTTTTGTACCCGTGCAAGTCCAGATCTGGGTATTACTTAGAAATTTTGCTCTTCTTTGACCAGAAAGATTTTTTTATATATATTAATAAAAATAGCAGGGTTTAATCTTCATTTTCTCCTGTATTCTGAAGGGGAATCACAGATCACAGAATAAGAGACAGAATGGTGGCTGAAAATAAGCTTTGAAGCTGTGTTGAAAGAAGTAACTTCCTTCCTTTTTTCTGTTTCTCAGCCTTCCTCAGAGCCATAGCACAGTGTATCTGTACTTCTGGAGGCAGGCAAAGCTAATACAGGATGCAACCCACTGTATTAAACATGCTCTTTCCATAGCTCAGAGGGACTTGCTCATCAATGGCAGGGGATGTCACATATGCAGACGTGGCAGTGCTGCCGAGGGACAGACCACACGCTCCTTCTCGGACACCAGTTCCAGGTAACACACCTCATCCACTCCTGGGAGGACACTGTTTGCTCTCATTTGCTCTCTCTCTCTTTCTCTGTCTCATATTTAATATAGTCACTGGATAAAACTAGAAGAATGTTATGCTGCATGCAAAAGTCACGGGAAGGGCGAAAAGTTGGAAGTAGTGGAAGAGATCCCCGTGAGATACAGGTCAGCAAAGCTACTCCTAAGTCAGAACCACTAAGGAGTAGTGGCTTGGAGCTGGTCCCTTGTTTTAAGTAGCAGAATGAGAAAGAAAAAGTGTTCACTTTTGAATAATGGGCATTACATTTCCTTTTAAATGAACAACATGCTCCACCAAATTACTACCTAGTCTAAAAATCAGATCAGTGCATTTTGTGATGTGTTTGTGGGAAAGGAGGAGTAAATTAACTGGTAAATCAGAAAACTAGTGGCAGTTGAAAGTGCAGTCACTGTCACTGAAGGAAGTACTGAATGACTCCTGAAACCTTCCTGCTCTTTCTCTTTAATTTTCCAGTATTGATTTTCCCAGAACCAAATCAATCTGTGATCCCTTCATATATTTGTAAGAAATTAAGTCAATATTCAGAGTAAGGAGATGATTTAACCTGAATTCTTAAAAAAACCCCAAACAATTCTACTACTTGGAAAAGAAAATTAATTAATTAATTAAAGAGTTTGGACAAACTTCTGGATCACAGGTAGTATGAATGACAACTTCTCACTATAAGAAAATAGGAAATGCTTGTGGTGGATATTTTCATGCTTTCATGGCTCATTAATAATTAATGTATTTAATCACATAAAGAAATAACATTGGGTTATGAGAAGTTTTAGAAGATGCTCTAGTTACAATGTAAATGAATAGTGGTGAATGTGCTCTGAATACATGCACTTAAATGACAGAAAATAATATTTTTTATATATTTTTACAAGACCTGTCTCTAAAAAATAAAATTGAATTCACTTTATTATATATATAACAAGAAATACTACCTTAAACTGTATATTCATTAATGCATGGATGTTGGTTGTACTGCTGTAGCCTGTGAAACACAAAGTACAGAGGGTTTTAGAATTTTACCCAGCATCTAAAGTGATATAATTTATTTATAAAGGAGACAGACACCAAATCTTGAAATTATCCAAAAATACCCCTTGATCATGCTGTCTAAAGGAAGAGATTGAATTTGAACAGGCCAGGCTTTAATTTCTATTGAAATTCTTCATTAACATCTAGGTGTTTCTTGTTAAACCTTTGTCAAACAGATTTTAACACTCAATATTTTCTCGCATGAAGTTGCTGACCAGAGTAATCAAGTAATTCCTCAATGTCCTTTTGCTTTTAAATATTTGACTTCTCAAAAATGCTAATTATTTTTGTGGATGTTTTTTTCTGTTCATACTCCAGTGTTTCCATCTCCTTTAAAAACCAGAGATCCACCCTGTGGCAAATACCACAATCTCTTCCCTTGGCACTATGCTGATCCTGTGGCATGTTAAAATGCCTGCTGGAGGATGGCTGGTACACACAACCCTCTCTTTCCCAGATTTTATCCCAGTCTTGCACTTGGGAAAGGATCAGCTTGAGGATGGGCATGAAGGAAAGCACTACATGGTTCAAAACTCTGACCACAAAAGAGGGAGAGCTGGGTTTAATTTAATCACCACTGAAAATTTAGGAGATTCCCAGACTTTAGGCAGGACTTCAATAAACTAAGAAAGAGGGACATGCCCACCTCCTCCTGGCTGCATTTTGTGCAACTTTCAGATCATTAGATGCAATTTAGTGGAGTAGATATTAAAAAACACAGGTGGGGGCACAGCTTTGTTCTGCAGGGAGATGAACTTCTGCCAATGTTCTCTAGCAGCTGAGTAGGTGTTTTAAATATGTAAAATCTGGATTTGAGAATGGAAGTCCCTTTTACAGATCTTTTCTTCAGCTTTTCCTGACCCATGAGAAAGGGATTTGGTTTGGTCATATGCAGGGTTTCTTGGAGTTTTCCCAGGTTGTGTTCTTGTCTCAAAGTCTATTCAACATAATTTTTTGAGGATAAAGGAAAAAATAAAAAAAAACAGTTGCAAAGAGTGTATAAATTTGCAGTTGGGATAAACCTGACAGACTGAACAAACTGTGTTGAATAATGTTTAATGCAGCACAGCCATAAAAAACGTCTGCAGCTGTAAATTTTGGAATCTGCACCCAGAAAAGGGATTGAAATGGATTTGTTGTGATCTTGTTCCAATGGGAAGGTCAATGCCAGGTTGTTATACAATCAGTTGGGCTTCATCTGTCACTCAGGTGCTCTGAGTTACAAGGATGGGGTGATCCTTGGGTGCTCTAGCACAGCAGTTGAGGACTTGATAGTTTTAAAAATTCAGCTTGGATAATTTATTTTCTTACAGACTTAGAGATAATTCTTTAACGGACTAGATCTTTATTTGAGGGGTAAACTATTTAGTAACAGTAGTAGACTGTCTAAAGTACATAGTTTAGAAGTGTCTCCATATACAGTGCATTTTACAGTTGATTGTTTTTTGAAAATTATTTATGTGCTAAGAAGAAAAACTTTTATGAGCATTCACTTTTGAGAACAGTTAAATATCATTTACAAATTTTCTGTAGTCCATTGAATTAATAAATTGAAATAAAGCAAACAACTAAGTGTATTAGGTCAGGTTCTCTAGAGCGTAGAATATCTCACCTGTATGAATAAACCTTATTTGCCAATCAGGTCCTCAGTGTTTTTCTTAGTGTAAAACCTCTCCATACTTCAGCAATTCCCATATCAAATGCTGCCTCATTTAACTTCTCCTGCCAAATTTTTCCCCAATCAGTTTAATTTTATACAACACAAGGCACTTATTCTTTTTAAAAGCCCCAGTGATCACAAACTAAGGCAGGAGCACAGAAGCTTTTTCTTGATTCAGACTGATAAAACCTCTCCATTTATGGAAAGAAGAAAACTAACTGCAAAATACCCAGCTAAACAAAACCGAATATATGTTCAGAAAGAATCCATGTGAATCTAACCCTTTAAAGGCTACTTTAATGCCTTTTTTTGTTTGGTTTTGGCAATGTGCATCTGGGAAAGGATGTTTTCAACCATGAGATCCATTCCTCTGCTGTTACAGGCACCATGTGATAGCCTGGTATAAACACTCCCAAGTCAGGAATGCCCCAAGAATTACCTGGCTGCAGGAGCATTTCTCTGAGTGGCAGAGAATCTCCATCCTTCAGTCCTTTGGTCTGCCTCCCATTCCAGCCACACAGGACCTGAGAAGTTCAAAGGTGATGGAGGAGGATTTTACTTCCTGACAGCAGGAGGAAACGATAAGTCACCGTCTTGCCTGTTGTTTCCTAGAGAAAAGAAAAAGCTGAACAAGCAGCTGTGGAAACACATGCTCCTTTTTCATACAGACTAGGTCTTCTACGTAATTCTTTGTTGTTTCTCCACTTAATGATTTGTACAACCACAAATGTCAGCATTTCCCTACTCCTTACAGGAAACACCATCACATACGCTGAGCTGCGCATGAAGCCGAAACCCAAAGGGAACAGACCAGAGACTTCTGCTGCTGGTAGTGTGTATTTTGGTTATTTTGTTTGGCTATTTATTATAGATTTAGTCTTTCTTATTGCCCAACAGTAAAACCTGGTATCAAGAGTCTTTACATAGGCTCTCTCAATAAAAAACTGATTTATCATTTCAACTGTTGGGGTTTTTTTTTCCTGCTGGGTTCTCAGGCTATACACTTCTCTTGTAAAAACAGTATTGAAAGACATCTGAAAACTGATCTTTAAAAATGCCTTTGTGCCTTACATTGACAATATAGCAAAGCAAAGTAAAATGCCACATTTTTTTAGGAACCCTCCTGTGTCTCTGCAGGAAGAGTCACAGGGACACATTTGGCTTTGGAAGCAGGGTAATCCCCAGCTCTCTATGTGCTGTTAGTGCAGTGATGATTTCCACCCTTCCTATACTGAAGGCTGTGCCTGCCAGGCAAGTCCAGGACTGCAGAAAGGGGAACATTACAACATATATCCCAGGCAGCCAGAGGATGGGGCAGTTGCTCATCTCACACAGACAAGGTCAGGAAAACAGAAGTTATGACAGTGTAACTCTGTGTCTCGTGGAACTGACACCTTGACCCCAAATTTCCTCGGGTTCTGCCTCTTCCTGAGTGTTCACTCTCATGAGATGACGAATGACAAACAGCTAGAGAGATGCTTAGATGTACTTCCCTGTGCCCTGGTGTCAGGACGAGGGTTTTTGCCTTTTTTGTGCATTCAGGGAAGTTGGCTTTGAGCCACAGGACAGGCACACTAACACTTGAGACAAGAGAGGAGGAACATACCACAGACCATCCCTGATACCACACACCATCCCGGATACTTTCCCTGAATTGCTCTTGCAGGGTGTGGCTGGATAGGTGGGAGGAGGCAAAGCTTGAGAAAACTCAAATGAGAAAGAGACAATTCTTAATGATTGAAAATCCCTTGCTCTATTTGGCAAAATATTTTGATTTCACTTTCACGTGTGCAAAATGGATGCAAAATTTTAATAAGTAAAATATCCCTGCATCCTTCAAACAGCAGACTGATTTTAGGCAGATGGTTTCTTCTGCTGTTTCCACAGGCAGTGTTAATTTTAATAGAGCCAAGGCCTTAATCCTCTCTTCCTCCTGCCTCCCTCCAGGCTGCCGACACAGGTGCTCAGCCTGGTTCTATGTGGCACTGGTCCTGGGAGTCCTTGTGCTCATCCTACTAGGAATCATAGCCATACAAGCCAAGCAATGTGAGTAGATCCTACCACCCACTTCATCTCTTCATCTCAGACATGGTTAAACCTCACAAGCTGGAAGAAAAATTCCCTCAGTGTCTCACTAAGTTGACTCAGTGTCAACTTATACACAAATAGGAGAAGTGAGAGTCGGTTTACAAGGGCATCTAGTGACAGGACAAGAAGAAATGGCTTCAAAGTGACACAGAGTAGATTTAGATTGGATATTAGGAAGAAATTCTTCCCTGGGAGGGTGGGGAGGCCCTGGCACAGATTGCCCAGAGAAGCTGTGGCTGCCCCATCCCCAGAAGTGTTCAAGGCCAGGGTGGATGGGGCTCTGAGCAACCTGGGATAGTGGAAGGTGTTGTTCCAGACAGGCTTAAGGGGTTGGAATGAGATGATCTCTAGGGTCTCTTCCAACCCAAATCATCCTATGAACATCTCCTTCTTGGCAGGGCTTTGTCAGGAGTTTTATTCACTGAATATGCTCATACCTGACTGACTGTACCAGCCAAGGTACACATAGACACCCTCCCCAGTCACAGTACAGCACTGGATGCAAAGGCTGTATTTCCTTATCTGCAGTGTTAACCATAATCTTTCTCTCTTTTTTTTTTTCCTTTTTACTTTGGGCTGTTTAAGTTTTGAAGAGCAGAGCAGGAAAATCAGAAAGTTTGTCCCAGTATGGTCTGAGTAGCACTGGCAAAAACATTTCTTCAGAGAAGACTGTCCCTGCAGTGCTCCTGAAAAGCCTCACAGAGGAACTGTGTGAAGATGGAGAGGGTGAGGCAATTCAGTCCCCTCGGCACAGAGGATGTGTTGTGTGCACATTTCTGTTGTCTCTGTTCCCATTTCTCTGACACCCTGCAGTTTATGGGAACTCACTGGTACTACCCAGGGAGCATCATGTTCCTATAGAGAAGTGATAACAGAATCTAAACTAACATTTTAATGACAATAGTTTTGCTCCTCTTTTGGTATAAAGTTTCCAGTGCTTTTGTTTACATTTGTTTCTGGCAGGAGCTGCTGTCAGAAATATCATATATTGTAGATCCTCCTCTTGTCCCGGAGAACACTTTCCAGACAACTACAGTTCAAAAATGAGGGGAGGAATTCAGCTTTTCTATCCATTTGCAAGGATTAGGCAAGGGAAGACCTTCCTGGTGTTGCCTTTTTTTGTTGGCAAATGCCAATGTTTTTTCTGAGGGCTGGTTGTAATGCTGTTCCTTTGAAACATGAGAGGAAGCCAAGACAGAAGTTGTGTGGGATGTTCCTCCCAGATGCTCTACATGAAATGAGAAGTAGATCTGGGAACAGCAGTGTTCCACTTATTTAAAAGAGTTCCTTCTCTGGCCTCATGGACATATTTTGGATGTCATCTACATGCCTGGTCCCATCACGTGTCAAATCCACACACTCCACACGGCACAGTGTCTCTTCACAAGGGCTGAATGTGGGAGGACAAAAAGTGTCTTTGCAGCCCTCTAGGTCCATCAAGTGTTTTCCACCAGGCAGGTGCAGAGAGGTGGAGAGAGCCCAGTGATGTGCCAGTGGAAGCGCAGATGTGCCCAGCTCCATGGCAAGGGAGTGGGAAGCTGAGGGGAGAAGTGGCACTGGAGACTTCAAACCTCTCCACGCACACAGGAAATACACATTTAGGAGTGGGGACTGGCCACTTTTGTGGCAGCCAGCCAAGAACATGAGCATAAAACGCCACAAGGCAACTGGAACAAGTCATGGTAAGAGCTCATGGTTCCCTCTTTCCACCCACAGGAACAAGATGTGAGCTGTGTCCCCCCGGGTGGCAGCTACACAGGGGGAAATGTTACTACTTCTCTGAAGAGGTCAGAAGCTGGGATGACAGCCAGAAAAAGTGTCTGGCCAGGAAATCACAACTTCTTGTCATCGAAGATGAAATTGAGATGGTGAGTCTTGCAGCAGCCCCGAGATGTGTGACAGGCATCTGCCTTAGCCAAGTGTACACGTAGACAAGCAAGAGTCCCATCAAGGGCAAAGCACTTGATTCTCTATGGACAGGAACCTGTTTTGGGAGGGACAACAGAGTAGAGCTGAAGAGGAGAAGCACAAGAGATGAGAAGTGTGGAAGCCCTTGCTCTCCATGTGAGGGACTAAAAGCTGTGCCCAAGACAGGACAGTGACCTGGGCACAGCAGGAAAGCTCTTCTGTCAGGTAACATGTTTCTATTCTTTCCACAGGAATTTATAGACAATAAAGAGAAAGATCCCAAATACATCTGGATTAGGTTGAAGACTCAAGACATGAAGAAACAATGGAGTTCAGTTGGAGATCAGAGAGTAAAAGGAAGCAGGTGATGATTTGTGGGGGGGAGGGTGTCTTTGGCAATAGCAAAGGTATGGTATCTCTGCTTGGAAATACAACTCTGAATCTGCATTAATTTCCCAAAGCAGAGATCTAATCCTGCAGCCTCAGGTGTGTATTCAGGTCTACTCCACAACCAGTTCCAGGTTAATTGGTTCCTGCTGGACACCTTCGGGAATATTTGTATTCTGCCTCCAAGACCAACCCCAGCCACAGTTCATGTATATATTAATGCACAGAGAGACATTATTACACATTTCTCCTACTGAAATCACTGTCAACAAACTCTCTCACTTTACAGACCTCGTGCTGCCTGCCTGTTGAATGTGATGCCCGTCACTTAGTGTGGGTGCTGGGATTTGTGCACTGTGACTGCACGTGGTTTCCTCATCCTTCTTACACTCATGCTCCCCAGCACCCATCCCTCAGCAGACCCTGCTGGGAGTGCCCATCCCACCTATTCGTGGCTGCTGTGCTTCAAGTTGGTTAGAAAAGGGGCATCACCCAACCTCCTTGGTCAGGACTCTAACAATATTTTTAACCAGAACTGAATTTAAAACTGACAACTCATTGCATTCCTTTTGTTCTCTTAGCATGAGAGCTCTGAAGAGAATTGAGACTGAGAAGAACTGTGCTGTTTACAGAAGGAAAAACGTGATCCAGGCAGACAACTGCCAGACACTGAAGAAGTGGATCTGTAAGAAGAACGCGACTTTGCTGGTGCTCTGAGCCACATTTCCAGACAACAGGCAGAGCTTTTTGTCAGAAGACCCATTTTACTGATAAACCAACTCGTGCTGTAAATAATTTCAATGAGACTTGCAAGTTGGCACATGTGGATTTGGGGGTGCTGAGCCTTGGCATGGACAGACTTTGGCAGCAGCTGCCTCTAGGAAAGGGCAGAGAAGCATGAGAATGAGCACTGTGCAGGTGGACTGTGATGTGCAGGAAAGGTGGCATCTGCAGGGTGTTGCCATGTGCTGGAGCTCACTGCTGTCACACACATCCCTCAGGCAGCTGCTGAGCAGAGGATTTGTTAATTGGGTTTCAGTATTTTGGGTTATTTGGGTCTCTGAAGTTTGTGTGGTTTTTTTTTCCCCTTGGATTCTTATTGTGACTCACAGAAGCTAATTAAGGGCTGGGAAAAAATACATTTATTGGATAGTGTGTTATTCAGAGCTGCTACACAGGTACTGGGTATAGATACCAGGGACTTGTAACACTTGTGGTTCATAAGCTGATTGCTCCCATCTTCTTCTGATGCTGAACCTTGGGATCTGAAAGCAAACTGGGGAAGCAGCTTAGATTTTAAGACAACATTGCAAAGCAAAGAAATAGAAATGATAAACTGCCTTTCCACCTGTATTTTGTCCCTTTACATTGCAAATTCCGTAAGTTGGAATCAGAGTTTCTGCCTGGGAGGTATGATGAGGTACTACAGGTAAAGACTGGTGAAATTAATGCCTGTGAATGCACTCAGTAAATACATTATTTGGGTATTGAAGGGCCATGGACATACACTATTTCTGGGTCTAGAATACAAAAATGCTAAGAGCACTCTGACTTAGTGCCTTTACTAGATGCATATATTTGAAAAAACCCAAAAAAGTACCATGAATTGAAGGTGCTCCTCTAACAAAAATTGCACAGACTGCAATTAAAGTCCTTATTAGCAATGAGAAAGAAACAAATCCTTTTGAAACATAGAGGACTTTGGGGCTACAGATCAAAAAGTGAACTGTAGCTTCAATGACTTCCCTTAAAACAAACAAAAAACCCCAACACAGATTTACCCTTCAGAATGCAGCAGCAGCAGCTTATTTGAAAAACTGCTGTTATGTAAAAGGAAACAACAGCCAAAAAATCCCCTGAACTCAGGGTGGGGAAGAGGATTAGTCTATTCACTCCAGACAGAGAAGTAAAGAGTCTCAAATAAATAAGATATCTGTATCTATACCTACATATCTATAACATATGTTTTACAGAGACATATAGTCACTGTGGAGGAATTTTAACTTCAGAGTACTCAAAGCACACCATGCATTGGAGTTGACTGTTGAATTGCTGGTTTTATGGCAGATCTCTCTTTCAAACATCTACTATTTGAGCATTCTTGCTATTACTCATGGAATTAAACATGTTTTTGCAGGGCCTTACTGAAGCTCTTACCTACATTTTAGGCAGTCACTGATATAAAAACAAACAAACAACCCCCCCCCAAATTTTATACCATTTTATACTTTATAAAACTCCACTCTGAGTTTGCAGCTTGACCCTTCATTTCTTAACATCACAGAAGAAAATGCTAAATAAATAAATCAGATTACAGAAGAGCTTTCATTATAACCTACTGTGCTCAAAAAATCTCCTTAAGAATCAAAATTTCCCATTTTTGGACTCTATCCATAATTGCATTGATGGGGAAAAAAACTCCTCAAATGGTGCCTGAGCTGAAAAGTACTTTTTAATGGCTGTACTTTTTAATACTAGGACTAGTACTTTTTAATATTAGGACACAAACCACTGTACTTCAGAGGCTCTGTAAAGATATTTATTGAGTATCTTTTCAGGACTATTGCACATACCATATCCCTCAGAGCCAGGTTAATTTAAAGACATTGTGGAATAACATTCTCCCTCCCAAATATAAATTAATACATAGATTATTAGGCTTTTAATACTGTAGAGTCCTGTTACTGTGCCTATAAAGAATACAAGCAATTAAAAAAAGTGTATTCAGCAAAATTACTGATTATATATATAATAAACATCTTAAAGTCACAAGTTGGTGACAATATCCGTGTTGTGTGGTCTTATTACAGTGAAGTTCTACTGTCACAGAAAATAATGAAGTTGAACTTCCCATTCCTCCTTCTCTAGAAACACTGATTATCCAACCAAAAATGTACCACTTGCTTGGAAGCCTCACATTCCAACAGGTACAGGACACAAGGAAACCACAGAAAAACATCCTTTTCAGTGAATTCTCTTGTTTTCTTGATTTTGCCTAATCACACTGAGAACTGTTTTTAACTCTACACGTTAATGCCTGAAGCTTCACTATTACTTTTTCAGTTCCATATCTTTTCCCCCCATCAGGTAAATATTCTTCACTATTCTGACTTTTTTTTTGCTAAAATAAGTGCTGTGGGAAGGATAACTCCAGGTGCAGTGCAGCTCCATAAATTAGCTTGGCAGCATTATCACTGGGATTTAACAAGACTAATGGCAAATAACATTCACAAAACATTGTGCAGAGTCACATGAAATGCATCCCATCAAACAGGGAGAGAGAAATCTGCTATGATCCTGTCTAAAACAACAGTGCTTATTTCTGCATTGTCCTGTATCCAAGAGGCACTGGCAGACCTTCAGCCAGACCCACTTCACCTCCCATTCCTGCACACAGAGCCTGGCTAAGGGAGAAGCAGCACCAAAACCTCCAACTGCACACCAAAAATTGAAAGAAAGAGCAGCTGCTCCTACAAGAGGAGAGTTAATGGCAGAAATGATGATGACACAACAAAAAGAAACAACAGGCTGGGCAGCAGCTAGAAAAATGGGGCCAGGGAATGACTTATCAAGGTGCTGAAGTCAACCTTTTAAATGGTATCTTTAAAAAACCACAGGGTTCCTCTGTGGGTGCAGAATTCTGGCTACCAGAAAAGTCCATCACCTCCAGGCAGGAGGTGAGATGCATTCCCAGATGCAGACAGATGCCTGTGCAGACAAATGTCAGGGGGAAGGCTTCGTCCACCTTTATCATGCTGAGTTAATATGCAAGCCACAGACCCACTTCCTGGTTAAATAACATCCAGAGGCTGAGACTCCTTTTGACTCAAGATAGGCACAGTTTCCAGAGCCTTTTACCTCAATCCTGTAAGGGAGAATGAAAGACACGATTACTTTGATACCCTCAATGAAACATTGCAACAAAGCAAAGGCAACTATGGGTTCTTGTGAAGAAAGCCTAATTTACCACAGGCAAGCATCACAGGAGGATGACAGTTTGTACTTTGAAGAGAACACCATGGAGATTATCTTTTTTTAATGGGACCTTGTGCCCAGAACACAAAATCTAGGACTTGTAGTACTCCTGCATCTTGTCTAGTGGTCACTTAACGTGAAATACACCCTTGGAGCAGAGACTGAATTTCAGGTTTGCCCTTCTCAAGGATGCTGTGCTATCAAGCCTGGCTCCAGCTTTGACTTCCACATCCTCCTATACAGCTAAAATGTCCCAGCAGAAGCTGTGAAACAAATCTATCTCTCATTTCTCTCTTCCTCAGAACAGAACACAGCACTATGGTAAAGAGAGTGGTGGAAAGCAGGAAGGGAACTTCAGTTTCCACACTGTAGGTGTCCCTGTATAAGAGGTAAGGGACTCCACCGACTCTGTTTCCAAACAAAGTGCCCTAATGTTCTGTGGATAGGCCAACCAAACTAGAATGGACTCTGGAAAAGCCAAGGGACAAACCCCCATGACTGTAATAACATCTGAGCTCAGACATTGAGGTGTTTGCCCTTCTGAAGGCAGGAGGGGCAGTTTGAGGCAAGCACTGAGGCAGAAGTCTAAGAATGGGAAGAACTTCCTCAGTGAAAGCATCAGTGGTGTTTGTATCACAGGCAGGGGATAAAACAGTGGGAAGGACTGCAGTTTTCATCTTGAGATGCCTACTTGCTCCTCACTTCTCACATCAAATGCCTTTATCAAATCAAGCTCTGAAGTCTTGGAGATTAACTGAATATAGTGACATACCACCAGTAATGTCACAAACTTAAAAGTATTAAAATTTCCACTTTTAAAGTTAATTTCAGACCTGTGAAATCTCTGGTATTTCTACGAACTCCTGCCAGCAGCTGCTCCAGGACAAGACACAGCAGTGTCTGAGAAGGAGGAGTGTCAGTGGGAGGAACAAACTGCCCCACACCTGACACTGGTGGGACAGAACACAAGGCTGTGACCACAGAGCAGCTCGTGCAACATAAATTCACAGCTGCAACTTTCCCTCCACTCTTTTTTGTATGAACTTTCTGTAAGAAGTATGAAAACATCTCTTAGAAACCTCCCAAATCCCTTTGCTATAAACCTCACACAGGTCACATGCAGGTTTGTGCTTTTGTAAAATACATCCTGTAATGAGGAATTTGTGTTGTAACCTTCCCTTCTTGGTGGTCTCTTGGTTTAACTTCCACTTTGCCATCCTGTCTGTTACCACAAGCTCCTGTCTCATGTTGCTTCTGAACACAAATTTATCTCTTCCATCCCTCACAGTTTCAACAATGCTATGTGAAATCTTTATTGCATTCCATGCTCTCTCCATAATTAGCTCTTCAATATAATTAGATACTTCCTTCAAATCACTGTCTATATATTAGCTATCTTTTCTTACTCCTCTATGATCTAATATTGCCAGCAAAACCCCTCAGCATCAACTTACAGTTCATTGTCTAATGCTTTCCCATTTACCCAAAAGAACTCTTCATTTCTTCTATAGAGTCCAATCCATGGGTCTTGCTTTGTTATCTTCATCATAAAACTCTGCAGGAATAAAACCATATGAGAAAAGTAGTTCTGCATGTTCAGTCCAGCTATCAAAATACAAAGTCTTTGATGCAGGGCTAGAAAGCAAAATAACAATCTTGCCCTTCTCGCAGAAGAAACAATATTAAAACCTGAATGTACAGAGTACTGGTGCTCTGATAGGGTTGACTGACCTAGAGAGAGGCTATTTTAAAATATCAAAGTCTGCTGTCAAGGTCTGTAACAGGTACGGAAGCCTTTGTGCAGGGGGGAATCTTTCCCAATATTGTAGTCTAATATATAAAAAGAAGGTCCAACTGAGGTTGGGATAACCATCTCCTCACTCCAAAGGTCACAATTAACATGTGTGTCATTAACCCATCTTGATGTGAGAAAACAGTTATGTAATTAATAGACTAAAGATGAGATGCAACAGTGTTTACTCTGAGAGTTGCCTTCAACTTGAGTCTTTATAGCTGTGAGCAGCACCAAATTTAACTTAGGTAAGCCCTTGTCCATTTTCTAAAACATCAACTGATAAAACTGATGTTGCTCGTTTTCAGGGGAGGAGGCAGGAAGTTTTTTGCAGGCTGTGACACTCATCATGGTGTTGCATCAGCTTCCTAACTGTTCAGCTTAGAAGGCTGGAAAAAGAACTCTCTAGAAGTGAGACAGGGTGAAATCAGGACCCTCCCTTTGTTCCCTTACCAGTTCCTGATGATTTTCGATCACCAGGAGGGAAGCATTGTGCAAAGAGCAGTGGCTCTGACTGGAGTTCCAGTCAGCTTCATTCTCTGAGAGGTAGTAGCATTTCCTCTGGAAATACAGCCAGCCTGATGGGCAGAGTTCCAGGGAAGGACAGACGGGAAGATCTTTGGCTGAAGAAGGGTTTACTGGGAAAAGATAAAAAACAATCTACCTCTTTGTTCCAAATGGAAAAGGTTTTTGGAGCCTTTTAGTTTTATTTCAGTATTGTGCTCTGTGAGAACATAGGATTGACCACAGCCTATTCAAAGCAAAACTTATCATAAACTCCAAGCTGCTTGTGAAATTTAATTTAGATGATGCTTTCCGACTGCATCATCTCAAATAATCTCAGTCTAACCATAGCATTATGACCTCTGTCCAGCAGAAATAATTATTGTAAATTAATTTAATACTCTGGATCCTGCACCCTTACGGCTCCTGATAGCTCTTTAAAGGGAAATTCAGGGACAGGTTGGTAGAAGTAGCTGAGAAAGTGATAATAAAGTATCATCCAAGGACTCTTCTACAACTTAAATATTTCTGAAAACTACAGTTTTTGCAAGTGTTGCTTCCTCACAGCTGAATTAATAGCTTTGCTTATTACAGTGTCATTTTTGAAGGACTAGAGATTGGTAGCAAAGAACAATCTTCCATTTGTTACTTGTTTTCTTGAACTTGGATTAAAACCAACAGTGATGTTACAAAATTGATGTCAGAAGTACACTAAGACTAAACTGAGCACTGCCTAATGCTACTGCAATGAGTGGAGTCGTTTCTCCAGCACTTGACCATTGTTTTTATCAATACAGAATCATAGAAAGGCTTGAGTTAGAAGGGACCTTAAAGATCATCCAGTTCCAACCCCCTACCACGGGCAGGGGCACCTTCCACTATCCCAGGTTGTTCAGAGCCCCATCCAACCTGGCCTTGGACACTTCCAGGGATGGGGCAGCCACAGCTTCTCTGGGCAACCTGTGCCAGGGCCTCACCCCCCCCACAGGGAAGAATTTCTTCTTAATATCCAATCTGAACCTACTCTCTGGCAGTGTGAAGCCATTGCCCCTTGTCCTGTCACTCCAGGCCCTTGTCAATAGTCTCTCTCCATCTTTCTTGTGGGCTCCCGTCAGGCACTGGAAGGTCACAATTAGGTCACCCCAAACCCTTCTCCAGGCTGAAAATATGTCACGAAACATCTATTTAACTTTGAGATAAAATGAGTTCTGAAATAAAAACCTTAAAGTTTTGAGAGACTTCTGACAAACAAAAACTCTGGAAATGTCCATTGCTAACTATATTTTCTTTTAAAATGACTTACCAAACTGAATACACGAAACCAAAATGACAACAGCAATAAGGACTCCAGCGACCACCCTCCATAGCCAGATATTGGAGAATAGACCTGAAAAAACAAATGACAGGAATTTAAAAACAAAACAAAACAAAGACCCACAACCAATTTGCAGGGGAGTAGAGCCCAGGATCCACAAAGCTGTACCAAAAGCGAAAGTATTTTTCTTTGGAAAGCAGGCTGGGAGCAGAGCTGAAGGCTAGGGAGTCTGCGACATTCAGAACAACAACTTCTAGTTGTCGTGAATTTTAGTTACATCATCCAGAACTTAATCTAGTAGCGAGATAAATCTTGACAGTCCGAAGTGATCAAAAAAGAAAGAAAGGAGCGTGGAACAAATGGGGGTGGACAGTAAGTTTGATACATGGTGTGGAAAAGTGAAATAAGACAAGCCTTCGGATCCGCAGCCCAAAACTTCTGCTGGGAAACATCCAGCCTTATCCCACAGGGACAGCTTTTCAGAGTCTCCTTTTCTGCCCCGTTCCCTTCCAGGAGTTTGGGGTTGGGAAGGACACACAAGCTGCCGCTGCCCTGCCCTGTCTCCAGCTCTGCAGCGGGGTACGAGGTGACCCCGACAGGCTCCCGAGGGAGGTTTTCCAGCCGCCGGGAACGCCACAGGCCAGCAGCCACGGCGCCCCAGCCGCTCCGATCCGCTCCCGCGCCGGGGGAACCGGGATCATCCCCGTCCCGGCACCTGCACCGCGGCTCATCCCCGACGGTGCTCCCGCTCCCCGGCGGGATTCCTGGCTCCCTCCCGGCTCCAGCCACGGGATCCCCGCGGCGTCCCCGCCCGGCTCCTCTCCCCGCGTCCCGTCACCTTTGCGGGACGCCGTCCTCCGCCCC